>JARTUT010001096.1:0-29181 GCA_030674115.1 Micraspis discolor
TAAAAGTGTGGATTATTTAAATGAGTGCCTTCAACCTGTTCACACTAGTTTTTGTCGAAAACGACTGAGTTTCATTTCTTCTAACAGTCGAATTCACTATTTAATCTCCCTCCGATTCAGAGGGATGAATTAACAATCAAAATTTGTTTAATAGTGAATAACGAAACTTTTTCGTATTTTGTTGTTTCTGTTGTTCTCCAATGAATTTTTCATGTCTTCATTTTATTTTGAAAGTAAAGAAAGTGACTGAATGAAATCTAGCAAATCTTCAAATCTCAAATTACCCAATGGCCTAAAGCCAATGTGAAATCTTTCCGAAATATTATTCAAGGAATTGTATAGTCCCTTTTCCGCCGGATTCAGTGATAATATTCGATGTAAATAATGATAATCCCACGACCTGAGATTTCAATACTCGTCAACAAATTCATCACAATAGAAACAAGGATTTCTAGTGCAACAAAACCCATCAAAGCACTTGTAAGGCGTTTCTTCACGAAATCAAAATTGGAAGATTTTTCTCATTTTTGCAAGATTGTACGTGGGAGGAGGTACTCTTAGAACAAAATTCGGATAGAGCATATGAACTCTTTTCTAGCACGATGAAAACAATAATGAACCGAATATTTCCACTTAAGAGGTGTACTGTTAGGAGTAGGAATAGATCATGGCTTACACTAGGAATTAGAATATCAAGTAGACATAAAAGGGAACTCCATGAGAAAATGTTGGAAGGTACTGTTTCACAAGACTATTATAAAAGGTATTCCAGCATATTAAGACATGTTGTTAAACAATCCAAGAGGAACTCAGAAAGTTTATATATAAAAATTCTGAAAATAAAACCAAAGCCACCTGGACACTAATTAATAATCTTGTAGGAAAAGATTCTCGTACTAAAGAAATATTTTTCAACTCATTTCCTGATAAAAATGAAAAGGACCTTCTAAATGAAGTAAATTCCTTTTTTCTCAAACAAAATGAAATCAAGATCACAAACAGTACTGAAGCTGCAGCCAATGTCAAATTGCATGATAAAAGTATATTCCTCAGCCCTGTAATAGAACAAGAAGTGCTGGGTTACATCAAGCAGATGAAAAACAAAATGTCCATGGGTTATGATGGTATCCCGGTTACACTTCTCAAAAGTAGTGCATCAATGTTAATGAAACCTTTGACACATATAATAAATCGAATGCTAGAAACAGGAAACTTCCCACAAGCCCTCAAGGAATCCTGGGTCAAACCAATTCATAAAAAAGGCAACAGGAACAACTATGAAAATTACAGGCCAATATCGTTACTCTCAAACATAAATAAGATCTTTGAAAAATAATATTTGACAAAACCATAAACTTTTTTTGAAAGAAATAACATCTTAGCTAAACAACAATACGGCTTTAGACAAGGAAAATCCTCAATAAATGCGGTATATGTGGCACTAAATTCAGTAGTAAAATTGCTAAACAAAAACCAAGTAACAGCAGCACTTTGCCTCGATCTAACAAAGGCCTTTGACAGAGTAAATCATGAGATATTACTGAAGAAAATGGAAAAGTATGGCATAAGAGGTGAGGCTTTAGAACTGTACACATCTTATCTAACTCGAAGAATTCAAAAACATCTGAAACAACAAAAGATGGTGAACGAATAACATCAGATGCTCTATATGTGGAAAAAGGGTGTACCTCAGGGTTCAATACTGGGTCTCCTGTTGTACATTATATACACAAACGATCTGGTTCAGGAAACAGATAATGACACTGTTATGTATGCTGATGATGTTTCTAGGATATGTGGTGGTGTCACTGCGGATGAGTGATGAGGAGTCTTGCGGACATGGATAAATGGTTTCAATCTAATGAACTGGAAATGAACATCAATAAAACAAAACTATTAATTTTCAGAGAGAAAATCAGCGGACACTGCAGGTGACTTTCAACAATAGGGACGTAACAGCTGAGAGCTCTATACCCTTCCTTGGGGTTCATATTGACTGTAACCTGATTGGAGACCGCAAGTCGACAATATAGCAATAAGTCTAGCAAAATATTGCTACGCACTTAGAGTCATCACTGACAGAGTCGGGATTGATGCTGCCCTGTCTGCATATCATGCCTATGTGCATTCCAGACTTAGGTATGGCGTTATTTTTTGGGCGGTTTCCGTTGAGACTGAAAGAATATTCAAATTACAAAAAGATGCCTAAGAACAATCTTCAAGATGAACCGGCGGGAAAGCTGTAAGGACGTTTTTACTCAGCATAATATCTTAACACTCACCAGCCTATACATATATGAATGTATAATGTATGTGATAAAAACTATGAGGACTTCAAACCTTGCTCTTGAAGCATGAGTATGACACTAGAGGTAAAACCCACCTCTGTGTGGAAAAACCAATTTCACCTATATACAGAAAAAATGCAAGTTATCTCATGGTCAAGATCTGGAATATTTTGCCCCAAGTTTTAAGAATAGCAGTGCAGTATTGCAGAAGAAAGGCTTGAAGAAATTTCTATTGAGAAAGGCCTACTACAATGTCAAAGAGTTTCTTGGTGAAAATCCTTTGATGGACTTTAATTTCATTTTTCGGTCTTTTCTGGTGTTGTGAATTTTTCAATATTTTTTCTATTTACCATTGTATTCTTTTTTCTCTCTTTTGTGACGTGATCAACAGTCTGTATGATTCTAGATCAAATAAAGGTTATCTATCTATCTATCTATCTATCAAAATGTTCCCAAAACACCAAGTAGTTGGAAGTAACCAGTGGTATACCAAAAAAACTGACATATCATTTCCAGTTAACTGTCCTATCGAATAATTCACCTTTACTGTACCAGAAAAAGTAGTATATTCATAAATGAAGTGGTCTTAAAACATGAAACTGGCCAATCACTTAAGTTACCCTAAAACTGGCAAACTTAGTTCAGGTAATCTTTCCATAACCTTAATTAGAATATGCATTCGATCAATTCATACCTTGGCAGATGTTTGAATGCAGTTGAAATGAACAAATTTTTTTAATCTCGTGGAAATTATAAAGAACTACAATTTTTTGATTTAATACTTGATATCTCTTGAGTTTATAATAATATAATAATGGTTTATTCACAAAAAAGTTTACATTGATAGTTCTGTAAAAAGAAGAGAAACACAAATGGAAAAAATATATATATATATCTGAAAGAACATGCCAAAACAACATAACAAAGAAAAAAACTGTTGCTGAATAAACATGGTTTTCCTCCAAAACCCAAGGGTTGCACGAAGGATAAATTTTTTCTTAACATGTGTACTAATTCTGTGAACACGGTCCCGAAGCATCCTCATGAGCAAGGCACAACTCTAGTCGCTGGGCATCGCTATCTCTGATTGAGTATATCTGCTACCTTGGCTCTACCAATCTGTCTCAAATAGTCTTTAACATACTTGCTGAATAATTTTGAGGACTTAAACTTATAGAATTTACATGATGTAAATATATGTACGCTGTCCCACAGTCTTTTTAGTTCTGTAGGTCATAATTTCCTGCAGTTCTATTCTACGAGTATTGTATCCGTGATTGAGGTAATCCATCAAATTCCGATTTTTGTGACATTGCATTGATATGGTGTGGTAGTATATCCCTCTCATATCGAGAACTTTTGCTTCCATAAAAAGTTTGTCTGTTGAATACAATCTCTCACTACGCAACATGATTCTCAGAAAATTATTCTGTAGAATCTGTAATCCTTTCAGATGTTTATCATATAGGCCACCCCAAGCCAGAATACCATATTGGAGCCGGGATTCTACGAGTGCATGATATAATATTTTCATCTGTTTGAACCCCAATATTTGGTTAAGGGAGCGAAAGAGCGAGAGAGAGAGAGAGAGAGAGAGAAAGAGAGAGAGAAGGAGTTTATTGGTATTTAACGCATTTACAAGAATTGCTTTCACAGGTCAAGGCAAACATAAAATACATACTACCATTTAACAAGACATATAACATAACTTTTATAAATAAAAATAATGAGATTTGAGAAAAAACACTATTTACATATACACATTTTCAAACAGACTATGCAGTCAAAGCATCACAAAATAATATACAACCGTAAATATCCACAATTCAAGTATAAATAAAATCTGAAGATAAAATCAGAAGCTAAGATCATAAATAAATCGGTACAATATTTTAAAATTATCTCATATATACATATATGGAGATGCAAATCAAAGAGTAGGTTACATTCTTCGTGGTTACCAGTGCATATAGAATTCATTTGTCGTATAGAATACATTATCTACCAATATTTATTTCTTTTATTCTAGTTTTGAACTTGGTAAAAGTTAGATTTTTCAATTCGCTAGGCAGTTTATTGTACAGTGATGTAGCACAAAGAGCTGGACTTTTTCGAGACTTCTTTAATCTTTTGAAATCTTTTCTTATTCAACTTCTTCTTATTCCTTGTATTATGATCGTGCACATCTGCCTGTAAACGATAATTCTCCTTAATAGCGTGAATATAAAGTAAATATTCAACTATGAATAAAGATGGGAAAGTAAGTAAATCGCAAAGTAAAGATATCGTCGCAGTGTATTTACTACATTACGGAAGTTAACATCCCACCGGAGATGCCGATCGATTTTCACACCCAGGTACCTGATAGAATCAACCTGAGAGAATCTTAATTTTGTTTTTCCATCACATATGAAGAGACTATCAAAACTCGGCAGCTCACTCGTCCGAAGTGAAAACGGTAAGTATTTGGTCTTTTCTTCATTTATCGTCGAGTACCTGCATTCAAAAGCCTTCAAAACATTCTTCATATCTTTCTCAACAAGCACTTTTGAATCTTTCCATTTCGAGCCCCTGTAGAGAATTGCTGTATCATCTGCAAAACATATTATTTTTCCCATACAATCAACATTCAGAATGTTATTTATGTATAGTGTGAATAAGACATCTGAGATTCAAAATATTTGGAAAGTACATTATGGTAATTCATCCAGGATATCTGAGCATTGTAGTCCAGTCATTTAAGCTTATATTGAGTGAAAATCTCGGAATTCGGGATTTCCAGCTGTGACTGTAAATAATCGTATATTGAGACTCTCCAAGTTGTCTTTGAACTCAAATATGCTATGGTGTACGCAACTATTGAATTTCAAGGTCAAAGGTAACCAAAATCGGTTTTTGGCGCTTTTTTATGAAAATCTCATTTCCTTTGGGTTTCTCGCTATTCGAATTCATCATAAACATTAAAAAATATAAAATTCTCTACAAATTAAGTGGAAAAAAATTTTTCACACGGTTAACCATTTTCGAGATAGAGAAAAGAGACGCTCGGTCACAGCATCACTTCAGGACAACCAGTACCTTGGGTCGATAACGCACCATATATTATCAATAAACTGTCGATAAATCAATTATTATAAATATTTGTGAATTAACTATTATGTTATATTTCATAGGTTTCTTATGCATTAAATATAAATCTTCTTAATAATACTAAACACAGGTTCCCAAAATTAAAAAAATTAAGGAAAAACTCAATCATAATATATTTATATTCCCACTCACATTTATCATAGGACAATATATTGATTCACCGGTCAATATGATTGGGCGTGCACTGTGTTACGAAAAAAACAACTTCATTTAAAAAGTTAAGAAAGGAAATGTAAAAACAGGGATATACTTGACTATAAGTTTTGGTAATTATCCTCATTCCAAAATGTATATTTTATTTCTGTTCTCATTAAATGGCTGTGACACAACTTCTGCGTGTTTCAAAAAGGGGAAGAAACAGTTCGGCCGAAATATTATCAGAGACTGGAACTCAGAACTTAGTGGCAGTCAATAATTCTCCAAAATTTGTGAAAACTCTCGATCTTCTTCGTTATATTCAATGTCCATTACTTCAAGCCTATAGAATACAGGGTGGCCATTTGAAACCGAAACAGACGAGATTACAGACGAAATAAGTTTTTTCGATAGAAATGCTCGGACAGGTCGATTTCTGTTTCGAGATGTAGGTTACGAACGCATAGCGCTTCAGCCCTTGCAGCTACAACCCCCACCCCCAATTTTTGAACAGGAAGATGTGGTGAGTGATACATCAATTAAAAGGTATTTTTATTCTTTTTCAGCACAGTAATAGCTTTTTCATTTTATACATCAGTTCTCGAAATATCCATGCGTTAGTTAATTTTATCACTGCTACTAGGGTCAGATGTTCGACTAGATGTTTTATTCACTGAAATCATTCTTCAACTGTACGGTATCAGAACCATTTGAAGTATTGATCTAAGAAATAAGACTTTTCAAAGTAAAGTAAATAATTTATCAAAAACTCACATTAATTGATTAAATATTCAAATTGTTCACCATTAGCTTCCATACAATGAAATAAGTTTTGTTCGAAACGATGGCGCACATTTTGCAGCATTTCTCAAGTGATTTGACGACATTCGTTCACCATACGTCTTCTTAAATCTTCTATGAAATCGGGCTGTATAGAGTAAATTTTACTCTTCAAGTGGCCCCAAAGAAAGAAACCTAGTGGTGACAGATCTGGTAATCTGGCTGGCCATTCAGTGGGGCCCTTTTTCCAATCCATCGATTTGGAAATCTTTGATTCCGATATTCTCGAACTGGTAAGACGTAGTGTGGAGGAGCTCCATCCTGCTGAAACACAATCTGATCTTCCACATAATTTCCAGCATTGTTTTCAATAATTTCCGTCAAAATTTGATCAATGTGATATTCCAATAAGTCCAACTACATATCACCAGTAAGATCACCAGGTAAAAGGAACGGGCCGACGATGTGGTCACCAAATATTCCAGCCCAAACATTGATTTTTTCTGGTTGTTGAGTATAAACTTCGTGGAACAATCTCGGATTAGCATCGGCCCTATAACGAAAATTGTATCGATTTACTGTGCCGTTCGAAAGAACGAACACTCATCGGAGAAACAAACATTGTACAGATAATTGGGATCAGCAGTTACTCGTTCACTCATTGTATCACAAAATTCAACACGACGGCCAAAATCATCTTCGTTTAGTGCGTGTGAAAGCTGGATCTTGTAAGGATAGAATTTATGATGCTTCAAAATATTTGCAATTCGAGTTCGTGTAAAACCAGATTCATGTGGTAGCTGCCTCATTTTCTTCATTGGATTCAGAGCAATCTGTTCAAAAACAGCTAGTTCAGCTGCTTTTTTTCTTTCCATGTTTCGTTTTTATCAGCCACGGACCAGGTTTCTTGAAACTTTGACACTAAATCCAAAACATACTTCCTATTAACATGTTTATCTAAATGTCGTTGATTGAAGAATTCTGCACATTCGCACATTGATTGTTTGCAAAAAAAGGGAAATTATTTCCACCCGCTTTGCAATTGAATAAACCCTGTCGAACAATGAATTAGAACACATACAAGTCTCGATTCAAAACTAAGAATATTTCACATGTCAAAGAACCAGTAAGCCAACTTAACGATCTGTACGTAATAAATAAAAATTATTGATTCTCATTTTTTGAAAAAGATATGAATTCAATAATCAACAAAATTGAAACATATTGAAGCCAACTGAGAAAACACTTCATAATTAAGTCGGAAATTGTTTCACGAATTGGGACTGGAATATTTCTGTGGCATCATTAATGATTTGATTTTCTTACCAGGTGATCTGATTAGAGATATGTACGTATTTGGACATTTAGGAGATTTCTATCGATGAAGTGTTACGCATATTATTGGAAATACTGCAAATTATATCGAAAAAATTTAGATTGAGTTTCAGCAAGATTGAGCTCCTTCGCAATACGTTTTGTTTGTTCGACATCTTGATTGAAGATTTCTATGTCAGTGGATTGGAGGAAGGAAGCCACAGTCATGGTTGTTCTGAAGCTCAAAATGTCGATTTTTCACAAAAAAACACTACAAGTATATATATATATATATACCACTTCATTTTCGAATACTTAGTTAAGAATATTTCGAGAACTAATGCATAAAAAAACAATTACTGTGTAATTGCTGTGAAATCAGTATAAAAATACCTTCCAAATGAGGTATCACTCACCCCATCATCGCTATTCAAAATTTGGGGGTGAGGGTTGTAGTAGCAAGGGTTGAAGCGCTATGCGTCCGTAACCTACATCTTAAGTTGTCCCCCTCGAAACAGAAATCGACCTGTCCGAGCATTTCTATCGAAAAAATTTAATTCGTCTGTAATCTCGTCTGTTTCGATTTCAAATGGCCACCCTGTATAATAAACCTCTGCAACCTTCAAATATTTGACCAATAAGTTCAACTACTCATGAATATTTCAAACGTGTATATTATCGAGTTTAAACTTGGTTAGGCCATGATTTGGAACTCGAGGTACGGGATTGCGTAATGCAAAATGATTTTTTGGAGCCTATCGTGACAATTTCAGCACCTGCTCCAGATTATTTGGTATATACAATTTTCTGCAACTGCAAGATGTGGTTGTGGATAGCGACGCGGATGCAGGAAATCGGGCTTGTAATACTTTTAGTTTGTGGCCAATTTCATGGGGAGCTCTTTTTTTATTAATTGAGGACGGCAGCCTCCGTGGTGTAAAATGGATATCTGTCGAATCTCAGGTACACCCCTTTGTCACGTTACTTATTAAGTGAGTAATTAGCAAGGACTGCTTTACTGCTACCTGGAATGGCCTCAATATGATATCTGATTTAACTTCTTGATTTGGATGAAGACAAACAATTCTGTATAAAATATGACCACACTAAACACAAGACCTGTTACAAGTACAAAAAATGGAGCAAACAACTGAAAAATGCTCAAACTTTGGGTGGGCGTCATATCAAACTGAAGAATTCTAGGAGCGCTATACCGTTGAGAAATTTTATTTGATATTCCTCCCTCCATTACACGATTCAAGTACTTGTTAAGAGAAGTATACAAGGGATATCCCTTTCTTACGTAACCCACGAAATGTAAAGTTTGAAAATCGTCCTCTAAAGCCCTGAAATTGTAGGTTGCATTATTTCTCATCGCTATTATACACATTTCTCTTGAAGAGCGAACAAAAGCAGCGCCTGTATCTTTCAAGCTGATATCGAGGCAAGTGTCGTAAAACTCTTCACAAAATATAACGTTTTTGGAAGAATGATTCGTCATTTCAATAGCTTGTTTGAGTATTCTAGCGATACCATCGGTGAAAACTCGAACATCCATATTTTTTTCAAGGAGATCATTCAGATTCTTTATGTTTCTATCATAGTTGATCCCATTCAATAAGTAGGTCAATCTACTCGTAAAGAAAGATGTCACGAAAAAGGATAGAAACATCATTGAAAATATAAGCACTTCTTTGAGCAACCCATATCTCTCAATTGTTTAGTTCGTCCATCGATGAAGATGTTGATGAAATCTGTAAAGGTTCCTGGGTCAGATTTAAAAATAAGGGTTATAACAACCCAAACAACGCCAATAGAAAAGAAAGCCATAGCAAAGTACATCCATATTTTTCTGCTAAAAACATTTGCAAATAATTTCCATCTTGGAATTTGTTGGGGAAGTGGAACGTAAATTTTATTTCGTCTTGTATATAAGAATCCGTCAAATAGTACATCCAAAAAGAATATACGTTTCTGAAGAAAGAACCAATCATCAAATCATGAGAGCTGTTCCAAAACACCCAAGATTCAGAATAGTTCTGCATTCTCGTGTATTTTGGTTGAATTTTCATCGTATGAAAGATCTCTTGATACATCTCAATCTCAAATCCAGGTTCATCGCAATCATGGCAGGTAGCATATCCCGATGTGTTCATATAAAGTACATTGATATGTGAAACGGACCAAAGTTTTCGTGATTCAACGGAAAACAATTGAGTTACTTCTGTCACATTTCCATCACACTTCCAAGTACTTAAGTCAGGTGAATTGTACTCGAGCAGGCTCTTCTTATCTGGAAGATGGAGGCTAGTAATTTTTCCAGTCGATTCAGATATAAAGATGAAATTCCAAATATTGTAGAATGCTAGTTTCTTCCAAATCATTGAAGGAATATCATTGCCCATAAATATGAATTTAGCATTGTTGTTGAAAAGATCTCTTAAACTTATTTGATCTAATAAAACCTCAATTCATCCCAATCTTCATATTCTATCACATAAACGGTAGGCAAATAGATATTGAATATTGGCTTCGGGTCAGAATTTTCCCATCTTTGATCTGAGCTGATAATAGGAAAATCAGAAGTTAATGAACTCAGAAAGAAAATTGAATCATTGGGAGATAAAAATCGATCTGCGATCATATTGACGCAATGTGTTGTATACAGAAGCGTGGTGATCGAACCTATAGAAATCATAGCCTTTCTTTTTCAGGCACTCTGCTTCATTTGATTATTTTTCATTCAATTAACTTGAAAAGTCGTGTTTACGTGAATTTCAGTTGAATTTCCAAATCACCTAAAATGTTTCCATTAATTTGATTGCCTTTATTATGTAACATAATTCATTGGTTTCGGTCATTTCCTTGAAATTGTATATTTATAAATGAATCCATTTACAGTGTGTGAATGATGTAGAAAACACAAAATAAGGGTTACTGTGACAAAACCTGAGTTTTTGATTTGAGTAAACAGTTCAGAAGCATGAAAATTTTAACAACAACCATTTTTGAGAGCAACTCCCTCGTGGTAGAGCAAGAAATTATTTTGCTCCAATGTTGGTAATTCTCGGATCTCGAGGCAAAAAAGATCGAGAATGATCAAAATCACTGGTGGAGAATCGCTAGCAATGTTTTAGGATTTATAGGGTTCTTTGCGAGTCAAATATCTTGCCTACTGGTTTATTGGTTGTGAACATAATAAATTTTGATGAACTAGAAAATATTAGCGTGATATTGTTACGTTTCAAACGTTCGAACAACGTGGCAAAAAAGTAAAGTGATTGTGCAGACACTAACGATTCTGAACGTCGTGGTCAGCCAAATGAGGCTGTTTTTCGTGACAACATTAAAAAACTTTGGGAATCGAAAGGGGCAATCTCGAAGTAATGAGATAGCTGACACTCTGAAGTTATCAGAAGGTAGTTTTTACATAATCATAAACCAACATTTCGGTAGGAACAAGTTGGTTTCTATATGGTTGACTCATTTCATTGCAAGAACAACTACTAGTTTATGATTCAAAAAGGTCATTTAATTACGATGGACAATACATGGATTCATCACTTCACTCCGGAATCAACGTAACAGTCTGCTGAATGGCGTACAGACGGAGAACACTGACTGAATCGTTCAAAGACTCAAACATCGGCTGGAAAAGTTCGATTCATCGATAGCTTCTCTCAAATGTATCTCCTAGCCCGCACAAGACTGAAAATCACCAAAAAGTATCAGTCTGGTATTAACGGAATCACATGCATTATGTGTCTAGAAAAAAAAAACAAAAACCCGATGATCATAGATTGCACCCCGCATATAACACTGGAGTTGCCTTTGAATTTTCCCAGCGCCTGAAGGAATTTAAGGAACCAAATTTTCATACACAATTCACTTATCGAAGAAAGTCAATTTTCTGCATGGTATATGTTTCCCAAAACATCTGAATCAAAGCTCCTTTTCTTCGACCCTGCGATAGCTATTAAACGGTTAAGACTTAGAAATATCACATATTTTGTTAAAAGTGTGGCTTATTAAAATGAGTGCCTTCAACCTGTTCAGACTAGGTTTTCACAAAAAACGACTGAGTTTCATTTCTTCTAACAGTCGAATTCAGAGGGATAAATTAACAATCAAAATTTGTTTTATAATGAATAGCGAAACTTTTTCGTATTTTGTTATTTCTGTTGTTCTCAAATGAATTTTCAATTTCCTTATTTCATTTGGAAAGCAAAGAAAATGTCTGAATGAAGTCTAGCAAATCTTCAATTTTCAAACTACCCAATGGCCTAAACCCAATGTAAAAACTTAGTTCATGTAATTTTATGTTCGACTTTGGACGTTCTGAAATATTAGTTAAATCAGTTTTGATACTTTCAGTGCGGAGGAGCTTATGGGTGTCTTCGGTTTCAACTCTAAATTAACTTTATTTCCTCATAAACAGAATAAAACTCCTACAAATTATGTTATTTTACCTTAAGGTATAACTATTTTTTTGAAGTTTGAAGATGCTTACTCCATTCATACAAATTTAGAACTCTCTGGAACTACATTTAACTGTTCCCACCGAAAATGTTCAACTGTAATTCCAGTTTTCTTCGCTCTCTTTCTGGCATGTTTAAATCGTCAACCAATTGAGTACGAGTTGCAAATATTCTTATAAAATTACCGAATTTGTATTCGCCGCATTTAAAATTCACTGACTTCTCTCAATCTAAAAAATTAGTTATCAAATGCAACCACACAACTGTAGGATTCAGCATACTTGGACGGAATCGGCTGCCAGTGCGGACCTGTGTTGAAAATGTGAAATCCGATATTTTCTTAGCGCGTCTTCATGTATCGATAATTATATTAATATAACGAACTATTCCAATTCATTTGGCAGGCGCCGTCTGGTCGAACCAATTCTTAAGATTACGACAGACAAAGAAATTCATTTCCTTACGAAAACAACCAACAAATCAACATAAACAAATCAAAGACCATAAACCAGCCTATACTAAAACCACAGAGGGAAAATAGAACGGACACTCCTGAGACACAACATTATACGGTGCATCCATCAAACTCTATAGCAGAACAACATAACCTAAAACTAAGAAATACAAACACTACCGATCCGAAATCAACAAATGAAGGAATTGAAAACGAAGTCCTACACCATCAATACCGAAGTGAATTCAATCCATTCGAAGAAGTTAAATATAAACATCGAAGAAATAACAAAACTAAAACAGGTACTGGAATACCAAATAACACCACATTCAAATCATCCAAATTGAATGAAGAAGACAAAAAAGCATGGTTATTTATATCACGGATACATGAAAACGTTACAGAAACGGATATAATCAAATTTATCGCGAATAAAGGACAAATCCAAGGAATAGTAATTTACGTAACAAGTCCGAAATAGTTTTTTTGGACGAATAGACAAAATTCTAGGACGAGCGCAAGCGAGTCCTAGAAGTCTATGAGTCCAAAAAAAACCATTTTCGGGCGTGTTGCGTACAATATTTTTTCGGCAACCGTCTAGAATAACAAATCAATGAGACGACACATTTCTTTTTATATATTTTAATTCTTATTTAAATTAAACAGAACAGAAAATATCACATATTAACAGAAACATTCTAATTCTTATTTATATTAATATTTATATTAAAATTCGAGCAATTACTGATATTGAAGGGATTCAATTTGTTTGAAATGCCTGGTATATTTAAATTCCTTTTGTTGAAGCCACAACAAGATGGCAAAGTTTCCGTTTCGCATCGATTATTTTCTTCTGGTGATTTTTGAATGGTCTTGGCAATTTTAATTTTGTTTTCAAGGGAATTATCTATATATCCTTCAGCCACATTGGTAGACTTCCAGCCACCGTGTCTCTTCAAATTTGTGATGTTTCCACCATTGTCAGCAAATAACGTCGCCGAAGTTCGACGAATGCTATGGCCTGTGTAATTTTTAGGATTGGGTAAATGTAAAAACTCTGCGATTTTCATTCCGAGACTCCTGAAAGTGTGGATACCAACAGGCTGAATCGAACATTTTCCCTTTTGTAATTCACGAATAATCTGTTGTGTGGAGTATGAGATGGCCGTAAAGATAAATATTGTCTATACAACAGCAGGTTTTCTTGCCCAATTACAACAAAAGTTCTCTCAATATGTGTTTTGAATCCGGTATTTTCACAAGCAACATGTCTTCCTTATCGTTTATTAAATCAATCGACATTTTTGTCAGTTCTTCTCTTCTGCACGCGCCGGCTAACCCAATAATTGTTGCTACCTGAAAAGTAAGTTGATACTTTTATATCCTACAATCGTAATATTTTGTTAAAATCACCTTCAGCATTAGATATGTATCATTATCCGCTTCTCTAATGAATTTGCTGATCTGTTCACTGCTGAAAACTTCTGATTTTTTGGCTTTGTAACCAACATTCTTCCTTTTAAGAAATGCGAGAACTTTTGGGAAAATGGCTATGTTCACATTTTTCTTTACTAAAATGGTACTTTTCAACATAGAGTACATGCTCCACAGAGTGGAGGATTTGACTGTTTCTGATTTATGCGCCAAATAGGCCAACATTACATCCTCTGTTATAATTTTGCATTGCTTCATCTCCATCCATTTCGTGAACGAATCATACACGTTTTCATACCTTGATTTTGATTTTTCAGGCAATAATTGTGCTGTAGCAGCGGCTGCTATATTGGAAATTTCCCAAGGCACATTTTCATTGTCACTATCACTGCTGCTTTCCATATTTTAATGCGGATTGGGATTGCGATCAGAAAACATGCAAATTCTTGACAACTAATTTTATATGAACTGTCAGCCGTTTTCTCAGTGCTATGGTAACTTCATTTATCAAAAATATACCTACCAAGATTTTCATATTTACTATGATCAAAACGACGTGATTCTTCCCGGCCTAGTCCGAAGTACGTACTTCCCGGACTAGGCCGGGAAAGGCTTCTTTCTCAAAGAAAAGCGTCCGGAAAGTGGGTACTTCCCGGACGGTTGCCGAAAAACAAAATTTCGATCAAAAATTTAAACGTGAAAAATACCGAAAATATTCACTATAAAAGCATTATGCTAGGAGTCCCTCTCGAAATGAAAGAAAAAATATATGAAAACGATTTTTGGCCAGCTGGAATCAAATACGCAAGATTTGATTTTAAAAAGGGTCAACATTTTTTAGACAAAAGGAAAACACCTATAAACAATCACCTATAAACAATGAAAGAAACCAAAACAGTCAATATAAATTCACAATACTACATCAAAATGTGAGATCCATTGGAAATGCAACAGAACAGCTGGTAAAACTAATAGAAGAAAACTCAGATATACAAATATTATGCATCTCAGAACACTGGAAAACTGAAGAACAAATTAAACATCATACCATAAAAAACTTCATTTTGACCGCCAAATACTGTAGACCATTAAAAGAGCATGGAGGAACTGCGATATATGTCAGAAATAACCTAGAAGCATGGGAAAGAAAGGATATAGAGAAAATTTCTAAAAAGAAACAATTTGAATGTGCTGCCATAGAATACCATCTAGACCAACAAAGGTGGATATGTCTTGCAGTATATAACGATGGAAATACGGAACAAATTACAACACAATTAACACCTATATTGGGGAAACTCACGAAAGAAAACTATCAAATAATAATTACAGGAGACTTCAACATTAATATGTTAGAGGAAACAAAAGCAAAACGAGACTGGACAATCTTTCTGAAATCCTTTGGAATTAAACAAACAATATTTGAACCTACCAGAATAACTCACTCATCATCAACATGTCTGGATGGTATATACGTCAAAATAAACCTCCATTCAGCACAGAAGTAATTGAACACACATATCAGATCACTGTGCACAAAAATTAACAATCTCACTTAATAAAACTTACAACTTCACCTACAAAAGAGCATTATCTGATAAAACCTCAACAATCTAAAACAATCATTATCAAAACAGAACTGGTCATCAATTTATGAAAGAAACATTGAGGAACAATTTAATCTATCTCACAAAATATATCTCGAACACTTCAATAATAATTGTCCTCTAATAAAAACTCCAATAAGAGCCAAAAAGCACAAACCAAAACTGAACAGCACTGAAATTCAACAAACAAAAAACAAGTTAGACATCCTATTCACTTTGAGATGTATAGACATAAACTTCAGAAACGAATACAAAATAACAAAACAACAATATGATAAACTAATCACCAAAACCAAAGCCGAGGACTTCAGAAAACTCATAGAAAATTCAGACAATAAAAGCAAAACAATTTGGTCCATTGTGAATTCCATACATAAAAGAAATGATGATACCCGAATCCCTAGGAAACGAAATGTTGACAATTTACCAAACGAATTCAACGAATACATCATACATGCTGCTACTAATCTCACTAAAAATATAAACCAGAAGAAACCCCCTCTTACAATTACCAGACCAGACCAAATATTTTCAACACAAAAATCAATGAAGAACAAATAATGGACATTATCAAAGGGTTAAAAACAAAACTTCCAGCGGAATAGATGAGATATCGAATAAAACAATAAAAAAATACAGCAGAAGAAATAATTAGTAAGTAATAACATATATCATCAATAATTCGCTCTCTGAAGGAACTTTTCCATCTATCCTAAAAACTGCGGAAATTGACCTGAAATACAAAAGTGGTGACCCTGAAGATTATGGAAACTACAGACCCATTAGTATAATCCCATCATTTGCAAAATTATTCGAACAAGCATTCTGCAAACAGCTCATGGAATTCTTCATATCAAAAAGACTACTGAATATAAATAAATCAACATGGATGCCTAAAAGGGAAATCTACACAAACAGCAACATTCCAATTTATAAAAAGAATTCTGGAAGCCTTCGAAGATCATGAACTGGCACTAGGAATTTTTTTGGACCTATCCAAGGCCTATGATTGTCTTGACCAAGAAATTCTCTACCAGAAACTTGAAAACTATGGTATACAGGGAAATGGATTAAAATGGATCAAATCGTATTTCTATAGACGCTCACAACTTGTTAAAATACGCATAAATGGAATGGATATCAGATCTGAGGAACGACAGATACAACTAGGAATACCACAGGGCAGCGTAGCAGGAACAATTATGTTCCTAATATATATCAATGATTTTGGTCTCCCAATGAATAACAATACGTCAAACATCTCCCACGGCCCACCCATGACCAGGAACCCGAAAGAAATAACCAGCATTCACTATGTAGATGATACAAGCCTACTAGCAGTAGAGCCCTTATGGCCTGACCTCAAAAATACTACAGAGAATATAATGAACTACACAGAACAATGGTTAGAGAATAACAACTTAGTACTCAACAAAACGAAAACCAAGATGATATTATTCCATCCAATAAATTCCAATATAGAAAACCCTGACAAATCGACATCAAAAATCAAGAATACAAGATATCAACAAACACGAAATTTTTAGGTATAAACATGGATGGAGATATGAAATGGAAAACACATATAACAAACCTGGAAGATAAAATGGCATCATCACTATATGCATTTAGAGTAACAGCTAAATATCTGACTCCCTGAAGTTATAAAACTGTCTATTATGCCATGATAGAAACCAAATTAAGATATGGACTGATATTTTATGGATCCGGAAATATACAATCATTATTCAGACTACAAAAATCTGCCCTGAGGATCATATGCAACTTAAAATACAACCAATCTTGCAAGGGCTCCTTCAGAGGAAAAAAGATGCTCACACTATATGGCCTCTATATACAGGAATGCCTCCTTTTCCTGTACAAGAATAAACATCTATTTGAACAATTCAAAAACCTGAAAACAAGATATGAAACAAGAACTCAAAACTATAATTATCCAAAATATAGACTAACAACAACGAAACAACAGGTTGAATACAGATGCCTACTATTATATAACCGTCTACCAAACGAAACAAAAAACATCATCCACTACAAAATATTTAAGAAGGAAATTACCTCGATGTTGATAGACATGGAACCCTACTGCCTAGAAGATTATTTGGGTTACAAATAGAAAATGTTTTATGACACTATTTCATTTCCATTCATGTTGTAAACTTGAAACGATTCTGAAATAAAGAGTATTATCTATCTATCTATTCCCTTCTATTTGTTAGGCGCCGTCTAGAGAACCCAATTGAAGGGATATGTTCGACATGACGTTTTTGAATATTTATTGAGTACCAAGTGCGACTTGGATGTGTTATGTTTAAAGGTCTACATGTGCATCTCAAGAGTTGAGAGAGATAAGAGTTATGACGAAGTACCCTGAGTGGAGTGGTGGAAACTATGTTAAACCCCATTCGTTTAAGGTCGACCAATGGACAGTTGGGGGTGTAATCCTTAAATGACGAAAGGGACTCGAGATCAAATGGTCCTATCGAAGGGACAGTCGAACTTTAGACACCAAGTCAACCTTTTACATAAGGAATTACGGTTTTAATGGTCTGATTTATATCTGTTGGTTCAGGTTGACTGTCTCTTGTTCGTTTAGCTTTTTCTAATATCTTTTTGGGGTAGCCATTGCTTCTAAGAGTTTTCGAGATGTTATTTATTTCTTCATTTTGGTCTTCCTCAGTGCAACAAATATTTATTGCTCTATCAAATAAACATTTTGCTACTCCCAATTTAGTGTTTAGTTGGTGGTTTGACTCAAGAGAAAGTCAACCTGAACCAACAGATATAAATCAGACCGTAATTCCTTATGTAAAAGGTTTGTCGGAGAAAATGAGAAGAATTGGAAATAGATACAACATAACGACTGCATTCAAAACTCAAGACACTATCAGAGCTAAACTTACAAAAGTTAAGCCTAATAATGAGACACAAAGGACAAAGAACTGCATATATGATTTACCTTGCGAATGCGGAAGATCTTACATCGGAGGAACTAAACGCCCTCTGAATGTACGAATAAAAGAACATCAGAAGCTTCTACGAGTACTAGACAGCGACAAATCCAGGTTACTCCAACATGCTGTAGATGAGAATCATCGTATAAAATGGGATGAAGCATCAATAATATCCAAAGAAAAAAAACTTGCAAGAAGAAAAATCAAAGAAGCAGCATTTATGAAAATAACACCAGATTCCATAAGTGCTCCATCTATAGATCTGCCAGAAGTTTGGACACCGATAGTTCGATCCAACTTAAAAAGATCATCATATCACAGATGAGTATATAACATTGTTCATTTTTCTTTCATGACTTCTGTCATATTGACTTTTTGAAAATTGATAATTTTCAAAAGGTTTTTTAGTTTTCCTCCTTGATAAAGATAAAAGATGTCTATCGAAACGTCGAAAAACATTACATCCACAATAGATGATGGTAATAGCCCAAATAATCATTCAACAACAGAATTTTTATTCCTGATTTCTCACGAGAAAATAGAGTGTTGAGAGTTGATTCAACACTGTCCCATACACTTATAGCTGTTTGATGTTAAGTTGTTCACATTCCACAAATAGCTTATTGAAATCAAACATTCGCCCAACATTCAAGTCACTATTGCATAACTCAACATCAACGATTCGTAAACGCGAAGACATAACTACTTCTGGAGGACATCTCTAGGATTATGAAAAACATGTAGTAGACGTTCAATTCTATCTACGAAAACCTTGACACGCTTACTCCAACTCAAATGCTGATCGAAATAGACCCCGAAATATTTAACCAACTCTATATTCTCGATGGTCGAACAGGTACATGTGATTGGTTACACATTAGTCCATGCATGGTAATCTCTCGAAACCTCGGTTGGGCTATTGCTGAGAGGGAGAAAGGGATCAATTTCGTTTATTCGGGATTTAGGGTCAGTTGTCTTACAGCAGACAATGAGTTACACAGTTTGCCCAGACTAGTGATAGCCTTTTCATAGGTTTGCACCCTGTTTTCGCCCCTTAATGTCGCAACAGAGTCATCAGTGTATGCGATCATCTTTTACTCGGGAACGCGTAGCAACAAGTCGATGTAATTAAGAAATAGCACAGGGCCCAACAAAGTCCCGTTGGAAACCCATTTGGATCGTAAGTGGTTGACTCACTGTATTGCCCAATTTGACACGTTGGTTACGGACTTTTGAATCATTTTGAAACAGTTCTGAAGCGACTCACTAAACCACAAATACCTCCTAACTTTCCACCAATAAGCTATGGTCAGTCGTGTTCAATTCCTTGTTTAGTCCAGAAATACTGCTTGAACTTCTTTTCCAATCAGGGCTATTCACTTACTTGAGTTGCTATGAATAGTGGCCGAAAATCATGGTTATCATCAGTTGCAAAGCATGAAATCGGTATTCACTATTCAAGTGTTTATGAAAGTTGCTATGGATAACAACTAATGGCTATCCGTAGTAGTTTACTGGTAACTGTTTTATAGGTGTTGCTATCGATAACCACTCTTGTTGGCTACTGTTTGTTTATTGTTTTTTTTTTTCGTTCGTGTGAATACTGAACCTACGCGGGTATTCACAAATATAAATAACTACACATCTATTTCTAAAGTCGATTATATCCTGACTAACGCAGATTCTGATAGTTTCAGTTGTCGTGTATTTGAACCACATATAGGGGATATGATTTTTCTATTTGTTTTGACGTGCCCATACATGTGTATATGTCAGAAGGGATTGAATAAAATTATTGTTCTTATTATTATTATCAATTAGAAGGTCTAATCGAATATTAATGGCATTTTAAGTGCAAATGAACTTTTTAATGAATGAGTACTAACAAAGGTATTAATATAGAGGATAGTAGGTTAAATGTGCCACTGCTGCAAAAGCTTAACGCTGTCCTTAATATTATTCGACTCTTTTGTGAGTTGCATCCTCAGTTCTCCAACTTTTACTGATTCAGCTGGTGATAGTTTTCCTTTTATCATCACTTTATGTTTGCTCAGGAAGTTCAACATAAATTGATATTCCTCATTGGTCGTCTTTTTAATCCATTTATGTCTGAAATAATAGGTGTTCAATTCTATATAAGACTTAACTCTTCTTCTATGGTTATGGTACAGCTTCACCGAATATAATTGAAATGTTTTCACTACTTTCTTGAACGGTCATTTCCCGTAAGTTTGACAGTTATGTATTTGCCTTTATTTGCTTATTCCACGGACAAATTCATATCATTTGTTTATGGTTGAATCGAGAAAACGGATATTTGAACTATTTTGCGGTGGTTCTATGACTATTTTCATAAAAATTCGTTATGAAAACAGTGGTTAACGGTTAGTTAGAGAATACCAAAAAAAGATTGCAGTGGCTATCGAATGTTGTTACACGGGGTGCCGTGGATAGCCTGGGCGATAGCAACTTGAGTTAGTGAATAGCCCTGATTATTCATGGATTTCAATTAATTCTCTGTAAATTTCCGGATAGCATCTGTTATGGAAATATTCTCCATGAATATTTGTTAACTGTTCAACAATTTATACATATTCAGGAATAAAACAAGTCTCACTTTCAAGGATTCCACAAATATCTTAGCAAAATTGTCGATCAAAGAAATTGGACGGTAATTCGTAATTTCTTTTCTGTTTCCCGATTTGAGTTTACATGTAACATTAGATTCTCCCCGATATTTCAGATTCAAAACGCAGGTCTACAATATGTGCAGGGTGATTTTTTTAATTTTACCCAATAGCTATCTTTGTTGATATTGGTTGTATGAAAAGGTTTGAATGGGTTAATTCGTAATAGTATTTTTGATGGACACTCATAATTCAGTTCAAGAAAATGCAGGAAATCATCGTTAATTTAAAAACTTTATGTGAACTCTCAATTATTGAATGGTATACCCTGAATAATGAGTAAAGCTCTTGAGGTTATTTTCGGCAGTTTTTTTAAAATATAGTTTATTCGATCTGAATCTAAGGAAAGTGTAGAACGCCTCTCGGGAATGCCTTATAATTATTTATATAGAAAGTGATAATAAAGCGATTAAATTTTTCTGTTTGACATTTCGTTCCAATTATAATCTGAAAAATAAAAAGTATTTATTCTGTGAAAGAAAAACTTATATTGTCTGAGTTTTCGTAAAAACGAATCAAAAGCGACGCTTGGCGCTTCGGGAGTATAGGAGACATTATCCACGCAGAAAATTTTCTAGTAGGAAAACATTCATTGACCAATATAAATGTTTTCGAAATAGTGGGTTATTTAAAGATAACCAAGGACTGCTCAAGGAAATAAAATCAAGAATTGAATATTTTTCTTTATTTTCAAGTTGATCAATTTATTTGAAAGTTCTTTTGCTAACAATGTGTGAAATAATCACATTTTTCTAGAAAACCCAAGTAAGCGAATGCAGTAGAGATTTGCAATATTCATACAGTAAGATGCAAATTAAAATGCACGATTATGGAATCAATGTTGAAAAATTAATCAATTCGGGTAAACAAGCCAGTACAATTTATGTTATAATAATAAAACTTATAATAATCTTTATTGATCCCTTAAGACTACAAAAGTATGGGACGGGTCGGCAAACAAAGGTACAAGAGATACAGATGAAATAATCTCATTTCACAAATCCAACATGGCATCATTCATGAATTCCGCCACCGAATAATAACATCCATCACACAATAGGTGCTTTATTGCCTTCTTGAAATGAAGTTCACCCAACATCTTAATTTTTGTTGGAAGATGATTGAAAAGACGTATGCTCTGATATAAAGGAGAGCGCTCATATTTAGATGTTGCATGAACTGGCATTTTTCCAAAACTCATTTATTTCTTGTAGAATAATGATGACGACTCGACAATTTGTGAATAATGCTTTGATTATTCTTAACATAAAGGAGACACTTATATATATAAATACATGACACAGTCAGAATATTATTATTTATATATATAATATATAAATATGGTCGACAAGAAGATAAATGTGACAAATTGAAAATTACTCGGATTATCCTCTTTTGACAAATCAACACCCTTTCAGTTAGGTAGAACTTCCCCAGATAAGAACATTATATGCCATGTGTGGATAAGCTATACAATAATACAGATTCAAGAGTGAATGCAGGGAAAACAAATTTTTGAACTTATTTATGGCAAAATATGAGTTATTCAGTTTTTTACAAACCGAATCAATATGGTGGTTCCATCGTAAGTATTCGTTAATTTGTACTCCAAGAAATCTAGCGGAGCCACTTGTAGTTATTGACGAGTTTTCACAGGTGAAGACAGGTCGTTTTCCACCGAAATTTTTTAGTTTGAAGTGAATGCATACTGTATTTTCTATGTTGACTATCAAATTATTCCTAAGACTCCAAGTGGTAAACGTTTGAAATAGTAGGGCTATCAGGTTCTCATGTACCCAAAGCCCCTGCTGGTACCTAAAATGATGAATCATCCTCGAAAAGTATGATCAAATGAGCAAGAACATGATCCGGCAAATCATTCATAAACAAAATAAAGAATAGTGGTCCCAGCACAGAGCCCTGAGGAACCCCTAGATCCAGGCCATACTCCCCAGAACTTACACCACCGACCTTGACAGACATTCTGCGATCAGTTAAATAACTCATCAATCAACTCAAAAATATACCCCGAAAATCCAAGTTAGAGAGTTTATTAGACATAAATGAGAAATTCAATGAATCAAAAGCTCGGGACTTGTCGAAAAATATTCCCGCAACATGTAAACATCCAATTTCAATTTCATCCAATTTTTTATAGGCTCTCTGAACCAACGAAAAGGTTGCCGTTTCGGTAAAATACTTGGGCCTGAAAACATGTTGTGAAGTGGAGATGATATTGAATTTCACCAGAAAATTTAGCATTCTATTAAGGACTATTCGTTCGAATACTTTGGAGAAACAACTAAGGAGAGATATTGGTCGGTATATATATATATATATTCTTTTGCACTTTTGGCTGACAATATTTAGTTAGCAAACAATAAAGCATATACATCAGGAGTTAGTGACGGGGTTTCATACAATTCGGCGTATCTCATAAAAGCCTAGGGAAAAAAACCCAGTTAAAAAAACCCTGGCTCCCCGTCTAAGTGTGAAAATACAAAAATGAGCTGAAATATATTTTAGGGACTTCTTTCTTCAAGAGTGGACTTTTATTGATGGAGACAGAGACTTCTTCAAGGTGCTCACATTGAATTTGGAAATAAAAAGACAAATGTCGGTAATTGACTATGTTTTGAGGATCGCTCTTCTTTGGAACAGGAACAACAGTTGCCTTTTTTAAAATTTCTGGAAATCTTCCAGAAGATATGGAGATGTTAATCAAGTGAGCAAAGTGCCCAGAAATAGATTCCCCAATAGCTTTCAAAATTCTGGAAAAAATACAATCCGTTCCCGTACTTTTCTTGTTCTTCATTTAATGACTGTAGCCACTTCATCTTTCGATATAGGATAGCAGAAAAAAGTGGAGGTCTGCATTTTAGAGGTTGTACATATGTTAGAGAAAGATGTCTCAAAATGGGCAAAAAGCAACTTAGATGTTATAGTTGAAAAATATGCACTGAAAGACCCAGCTATTGAAGTTGGATCAGTATACAAGATTCCGTCTTGAAGTAGGCAAATTTGATTGTGACATTCATTGATTTTACCAATTTCCGAATTAAGAAGATACCATGTTGTCTTATATTTATTACTTGAATTGCTCATAAGGTGCCCATAATATTTTTGCTTTGTACACTCAAGTAGTACAGTGTATTCAGACCTTGCAGCTTTATACATTTTCAACGAGTTTGGTGATTTGACATTGGAATGCAACCAAAACAAATTTTTTAAATGAAGACTGGCTTGTTTTATTTCTGGTGTTATCCAACTCTTAGATCTATTTGTGCCGTGAATTCGTTTAAGAGGGCAGCATTCATCGAGAGCAATCCTAATGGTATTGTTACGTTTTTCCTCAGTGAAATAGAAAAACAGTACAAATCTTCTTTAAACTAATTTATATTCACACTTAACAAACAAGAATCAATAATTTATATACACAATTTATCTACAGAATTTCACTAGGAACACCTGTTTATTCGTCGGCAAGTTCTATCCATGAATGAATCCATGAATCGGCTTCAGTCATTTATATCCAGCGCTGTTTTTCTAGAAGTTACCAGAAAGATGTTTCACATTCCAGAGTGATCGTAGCGGTCTCCTTTATGTCACATAAATATGCCACCATTAATCGTTTTTTTTATGTGACAGCTTTATGGCGAGCGGTCCCTTTCATAATGTTCTTAATCCCTTTGTCGGTGGATGAAGCGGAACTCCTCTGTTGACGTGGCAGTTCTCAAAATGTTTATATTCGGTTTTGTTACAGTATCAATGAATTCTTCGAAACAAACATCTACATCAGTATGGTCACACATGTTCGCAAAATAATTCTATGATCTCCAAGGTGAGCTTCATAAACATGAATCTTATATGATTCAGTGCTAACATTCTACCAATCACATTTGTAAATACTCTTGTAGGTTCAAATGAAGTTATTTTCAGCTTGTTGCACCAGTTAGAAGAAAATAGAGATTTTTTCAATTATATTCTTCAAACCGATGAATTCAGTTTTGACACGACCAACCGTCCTAATTTAAAAAATTCGAATTACTGGGCAGCGAAGCATCCAAGGAAAACTATATTATGTCAGATATCAGGACAACGGACGACAGTCTATTATTGGTGTGTGGTGCGCGGCACAGTAAGAATTCGTGTCACAGGAAGTTTGTTTTACCATGTATCTCCAAGTGGAATTAAATATCTGGAGCACCAGCTTATATACATTGGTTCGTTTGATATATCGTTGTCATGTGGCGTTCCTCAGCCGCCTTAGATGTAGAAATATCTTCAGAAAACTGCCAGAGATAACCTCAATAAAGATATATATTTGAAATCAGAATAATGGGCTTCACCAATTAGAAAATTGAAATACAGTAAGTCCTATTCAAAATATAAGAGTTCAAGTAAAATATTTAGGTTGAAGATGCTTTCATGCATTTCTTAGTACTGAATTCTGAATTCCTGTGAAGAATACTACGTATTCGCCTATTTAGATGTTTTTGTACCACAAATATTAACTGAGATAGCTCTAGGGTACAACATAAAAAATCGCCCTGAACAAACGGTTTCAATATATGCAAATGCATACACTACATAAGAATAAAAGAAAGATTGTTGGGTCCGGGGCAGGCGCTGTTTTTCAATGAAGACATGTGGGATAAAATTTCATCCTCATCGACAGGATGACGATAAGTAGAGCAAGATGGAGGCAAAGGATAGCCCCGCAATATCAATATGGGTTCTGTATATTCTATTTGCTGGTCGTCCATCAATATTTATGAAAACTTATTGAATGCCTCCGCTCTTTCCTCAGAGTCACATAATGTGTTACCCTCATCATCAACGATCCCATCACCTACCTTGGTTTCAAGAAAACGATGTTTTCTATAATAATCAGGTATCAGTGATTTGTTTTTAGAAGTGTAACACTATAATAGTTAATTTTAGATATTTTGTTTCATTCACACTTTCCATCCACTTTAATAATTACTTGATTCATGGTTATCCTAACTTTTCTACAATCGCTTCCTGCATGTCTGTCCCTCGTAGTATGATTTCTTAGTCTCTTCGATTAATCCGTTCAATATATTTCCGTCATTTCTCTTTGTTTTGTCAGTTTTTCAGTATGGATTTCTTTTCAGTTTCTGCGCTTGATTGAATTTGTCAACACCGTAGTGTTCCAAGGTTGTTTTTTCACAAATGTTTTTCGTCTGTCAGTTTGAAGTAAGAATATTTATGAATGTACTAGCTGACCTGACAGACTTCTGTCCTGTCAGAAAGATTTGTAATGTGGCAGTTTCTCCTGAACAGAACTGTCACCCTATTGATAGGGCCTTGTGAATAAAAATAATTAAATAAACCCTATATAAGGACTTAAAAGTAAGTAATCGCTTTATTGTTAATCATGTAAATCATGATTATTATTATTATCATTGTAGTGCTTTGTGGTATACGATGTTTTTGTTTGATTACCTGGTGCATAGATAAACAAATCTGATGGTTTTCCAACACGGGAGCAGGCAACATACAATTGACCATGTGAGAAACATGGGTTTTCTAGATTAATACCACAAACACTTGATGATTGCCCTTGGGACTTGTTTATAGTCATAGCAAAAGCAAGCCGCACTGGAAACTGTAGTCGTTTAAACTCAAATGGCACATCAGTCGGAATCATTGGGATGCGCGGTATGAGAACATCTTCTCCTTTATACTTTCCTTTGAGTATAGTTGCTTCTATCACAGTGTTTAGTAATTTTTTTATCGCTCACCGTGTACCGTTGCAAAGACGCGGTTGGTTGATATTTCGCAACATTATAACCACCGATCCAACCTTTAATTGAAGATTGTGAGGTGGCAATCCTGGCAAATCTAACTAGTTTAAAAATTCCGGTGGATAGTTGACGACATCATCTTGATTAGTAGCCAAATCAACTGATTTATATATCCTCAATTCGCCTGTAATTTGTTCTTGACTTTTGAAATTTAATTCATTTACATCTATGTTTTTTGCAGCCAGTATAGCTCGTTCGCTCAACCAATCATGGTTTCTGTTATTTTGAGAAACATCTGGAAACACCTTCTGAATAAGTTCATCTTTCGATCGAGTTTACTGACAAAAACTTTGAGGAAAGTTAATGCAGTCAGTCAACATGTCTATACGAAATTTGCCATTACCAATGTCAATGAGTTGTTTAGAGAATATGTTTCCAGACTGGTCATTTTGCAACTCGACACGCATATTTTTGCTTAAATGAAGTACTTTGACATGTTTCCACAAATTGTAGGACTTTAGACATGCATTGAGTTCATCAGCTGGCGTTGATCGTGGAATCACTGGCAATGTTTGACGAAAATCTCCTGCTAATAAAATCATTGCACCATCAAATCGGTTATTATTGCTCCGTAGATCTTTCAAGGTTCTGTCTAAAGCCTCCAAAGATTTTTTATGTGCCATCGTGCATTCATCCCAAACAATCAATTTACATTGCTGCAAAACCTTTTAAGTTACAAATCATTTGTATGGGAAAAAGATGAGGGCTATTTTTAGGGTTTTTCCAGCAATAATTCTAATTTTTCTCTCAGTAAAAACCATCCTTGAACTTCAACGAACATTTTAAAAAAAGATTTGGCCAAATTGGTCCAGGCGTTGTTGAGTTATGCGCTTACCATCACATTTTGCGATCCATTTTTGGCGCTCTTGTTCACCCGAACAGAGTGCCTATCATTTTGCCCGAATGTCTGTAATTTTGGAATATCGAGCCGAAAATGGTCTCAATCGATTGCCCGACTCTGATGAAGAATTCGTGGCGAAAGTTGAGTTCTGTCCGGCCGGCCGTCCGGTTGCATCCTCTCTAGCATCCAAAAGGAATCAGCTAGAGTTTTCAAATTTTCAGAATAGGTTAATTGTCCAAATATCTCGGTCAAGTTCGTTATTGGGCCAAATCCGTCGGATGGTTCAGTAGTTATGAGCATCTGAAATTTTGTTTCCTCAATAACTACTAGAATATCCATCCGATCAAGTTGATACTTGGAATGTTATTGAGGGAGGCTGAAACGAAATGGCTTGCAAAATTTCGCAGAAATCGTCACGCTAGAAAATTTTTAAAAATTCCCAAAAAAAAAATTTTCAATACTCAATATCTCCTAAGACTTCATTTAGATTCAAATAAAAATCCGTATATATATTGAGGTAACTGATATCTTACTCATCCCCAAATTTCATTGTTGTAGCTTTTCCCTTCTGAAGATATGATCATTTTTTCATTTACTCAAGAGAAAAATAGAAATGTCCGAGCTTTGTCATTGAAAGATTTGCCATCACAGATCGATATTCGTTTGACAACTTGCGGACCTAGATATCAGTGTCAGTTGGCGTAATATCAATCAAAATTTTCATAGAATTCATAGAGGTAGAATTCGATGTCGATGACGTTGTCAAAATTCAGAAAAGCACAGACGTAATATTAATCAAAAATTTTTTATCATAGAGAAAGAATTTGATGACGTAAGTTTTTAGGAGAAGCATAGAACAAAATTTGGTGAAAATTATGAGTAGTTATTTTCAAATTGAGATAAAGGTTTGTTTATTCATTAGGCTTTCATATTTACATCACATTGTCCCATAGTACGGAAAAAGACTATTGTTCACCCGATCAGAGAGCTTATAGATTTGTTAAGGTTTGAATATTCACTCGCAAGTAGGTCAACAAGAGCGCCAAAGCAATCTGACCTCACGTCAGTGCTTTCTAAATTTTTATATTATAGATTTGATCTTAAAAAGTATATATTTAGTTTTAACTAACATCTATCAAATATAAAATATAATAAAAGTGCCACTGAAACTGAATCACTATATAATATGATGACTAAGTGATATATA
>JARTUT010002401.1:0-29126 GCA_030674115.1 Micraspis discolor
TAATGTCAGCAAAACTTTTAGCACTGAGCAATTATTTGAGCAATGTAACAGACTGAATATAAGGCAGCTGTATATTTCGGAATGCTTGTTTCATCAGATCAATAGTAGTAAAAGTCTCATTATACATGATTATGCCACGCGACATCGTTGTGAGCAAAACTTGCGCGTACCACTTATGTTCTGGAGTCATTTACAGCGGAGTTATCAATATCTGGGTCCTAGGTTTTATAATATACTTCCTCATTCATTGAGATATGTGAATACGAAATATAGAGGTAATAAGGATGATATTTTACACTATGTTAAAAAAAATTTCGGCAGATTCTTGGATATTCTGTCGTGAATGTTGCACTGATTTTCTCCTTCCCGGGTTTCATTGTGAGATGGTCCTGTGATCTGATGTGTTTTCTTTTTTTCAAAATGACAGGTTGGTTTTTATATATCTTGATTTTCAACATGCAGTCGGAATATTCGATAACTGAGAGAACTGTGCGACATACAAGCTTGCAGCTTAGGTTACACAGGATCTCAAAGATAAAATTAATTTCAAATGTACGTAAATTTCCGAATAAATTATTATTATTATTATTATTATTTGTCAAGAGCGTGTACCATATATATAAATCCTCATTTCTTTATATACAGGGTGTTCATAATTAACTGTCCATTCAGAATCTGACGTTAATTTGTAATATCTCGTGATTTTTGCACGTGTTCCGGTTCATTTGTCAGAAGCATTTTCATTTTTTCATATACAGAATGTCCCATAAAAATTTTCATTATAATTACTGACCTTTTCTAGAAACTCTGGATTAATTAGCGTGTTTTCGGGTTTTCTGCGTTGAATATTAAGTGGCAGTATATGCAGTAGAAACTATAAATATCAAAACGCTGATTTGACTTATAATTTTCCATAACGAAATTCTTTACCGTTGAAAAGAATTCTTGGTTTGCCATAAATTTCCCTAAAATGCCGTCAAATACTTTGAAGCAGCCTGAGGAAATTTTCTATTATAAAAAGTATTCTCACTCTCCAAAGAAGCAGACACTACACGTCAAATACACGAATATTCTCAAGAATTTACTTTATGGAATCTTCACAATATAAACAGCAGTTATTCTACTTTAGAATTCACTCGAACGCTAACATTCTCAGATTCGTACATAACATCACATCAAGATCATTATGTTCAAACTCGAATAATTAATGTAACGTATTATCGTAGAAATTGGATAGTTTCTTCTCCTTATAGATCTAACGTTCGCCACATTTTTGTAGAATAAGAAATGGGCAGGATATTACTCAAAGTCGAAATACTTGACGTATGTCTATCCATCTTTGTATATAACTGTATCTTATTCTAAATCTGGAATACATTCATCTTCTGTAGTTGCTTGGTGATTGCTCATTAGAACATCGAAAATGAATATAGCTCTATGAGGCCCGTTGCAGAATATTCATATATTCTGGTGGTCAGAATGTTAGAGCTGAAAAATAATCATCAGGTCCATACCTCCGATTCCCCCATACAACCTATCAACTTTATAAGTCATCATGCTGTTCATAATAGATTGAACTGAATCACGAAAAAGCGTTATAACACTGTGGGAACCTCTCATAGCGTATTCAGCTCTCTTCAAAGTAAATTTGTATCCCAATTAAGAATTTTATGTCCTATAAAAAAGTCCAATTCCAAACTGACCTCGGAAATCCGTTGTGATATTTCTATATTTCTTGAAACCTACCTGGACTTCTATCGAATCATAATTGACTTGACTGTTCATTTTCCATCAAGAGTTACGTAAATTTTGATAAAGCACTGCTGTCAGCATTCAATGGATTTAAGAAAAAATTATCCCTGGCATCAAATCACCAGTATTTAATGGGATGTTATTATACATATGAACCATTCCTTTGAATCCCTTTATCTACTACCAGAATAAGAGCCCCAAAATACATTGCGTTGTTTTAAAAAATCAAGTAAACAGAGGGACATAGGGATATGGGGACACCAAACGCGATTTTGTTATATGCCTTGTATTTTTAGATGAAAAATGAAAGATTCGATAATTGCTCATGAAATACTTATATACCTTCGACAAAAGCAACACTTATAGCGAATTCATAAATTTTTAGCACTCTTTCAGTCTGCATTCAAAGGTTCAGGAATTATAACTTCGTGAATATGGAAGATGCGGGCACTATTTTTTTTTTTCTAGTATAGTTCTCAAAAAAGCAACAAAAAGTGTTCTATGGTGTAACTCGATATAACTTACCATTTTCGAGTAAATGCGAGCCGAAAAAATTCCTGACTCCTCCACCATTTTGCAATTTTCATTTCCACCCTTATTTTTTTTTTTTTTTTTTTTTTCGGGAATTCAAATAGTGGAATTGATTTTTCTTGGTAAGGGCATTCTGGAAAAAATAAGCAAAAATTCTGAAATTATATTTGGCGAAGTTTTGTTTCGTTTTTTTTTTTTTTTAGTTGAAATCGTTATCACCACCTGATAGAACTCTTCAACTTGATGACAAATTGTTCTTATAAATTTTCGATCAGAGCTCTCGTTCTAGAGTTATAGAGAGAAACATCTTCGCGCATGCGTACGGCGAACTGGCGAACGCTTGGTATTATGGCTCGGCCGACCTAAATTTTGCGTTGGGACGCGTCTTATGAAGCAAAAGGCGTACTTTTTGGTCGAACGGAAGGGGCAGCTAAAATTTCGAAGTGGTGGGGGAAATTTTTTCTTTCGAAAAATCGCGTGCAAGCTCAGAGATTGGAAAACTGTCATCCGAATTTCCGTACATCGAATCGTTTTTGAGTTATTCAAGAAAGTCTATGGATTAGCGTGCAGCCAAAACCACCACAGATACGGCCGAACGGGTTATTGCAATCAATTTTTCAAGTGCCTGTGGGTGTTTTTTGGGGGGTCTTATTTTTGAAAAAACTATTTCGCATAGTTGATACCCCTTTTTTAGGGGTAGTTTCAACCCCACCCCTAAAAATGTTCCTTATCACCCTGGCAACAAAAAATGTTCCCAACATTTTCGCGAGAAATGCGAAAATTTTTCGAACAGGTATAAATTTTTTTTCCGTTGGGGGTGGGGGTGAGTTCAAAATTTTTTTTTCAAACCCCAATCCGGGACGGACATAGACTTCCCGACAAAATCCGAAACCATCGACTTTTTTCCTGAAGTGACTTTTTTGGACCACCCTGTATACTCGTAGTGAAGATCTTTCAATTTACGACCGAAGTCTCTCCCAACATTTTTCGATCGGACGTCATCGATGGCCGCTAGAGCCAACTCAAATTTGGCGCATGCGCAGTCCCCGATACTCTGAAATTCGGTCTATTCGATTTTTTCGTCGCGAAAATGCCTTGGAGCTATTTTAAAAAATTTCCTTCGACCTGACGGATCCCAAAAAATTAGGGGTGGGGGTAGTCAACCCCACCAAAAAATTTTAGACTCGATGTTCGATCGTTTGTACCCTAAAAGTTTTTCGGAAAACCGTCATTTGGCCGAGATAGCAGGGGTGCCACCTTAGGGGTTGATCGTAGGGGTTGACAACCCCCTCAAAACACTTTTCAAACCACCCCGAGTACGGACGTGTATACAGGTCGGTCGTATCTATTAGAAAAGTATCCAGCTCATGTTCCCCGATAACGGGTGAGACAATGCGACGCTTGGCGAAATCTGCCAATTCAATATATATATATATATTCTTTCGAACTTTTGGCTTACACTAAAAATAACTGACGTTAATTTGGATTCTGTCGTGATTTTTACATTTTTATTTTGTTCATTTGTCAAGAGCGTGTACCATATATATAAATCCTCATTTCTTTATATACAGGGTGTTCATAATTAACTGTCCATTCAGAATCTGACGTTAATTTGTAATATCTCGTGATTTTTGCACGTGTTCCGGTTCATTTGTCAGAAGCATTTTCATTTTTTCATATACAGAATGTCCCATAAAAATTTTCATTATAATTACTGACCTTTTCTAGAAACTTTGGATTAATTAGCGTGTTTTCGGGTTTTCTGCGTTGAATATTAAGTGGCAGTATATGCAGTAGAAACTATAAATATCAAAACGCTGATTTGACTTATAATTTTCCATAACGAAATTCTTTACCGTTGAAAAGAATTCTTGGTTTGCCATAAATTTCCCTAAAATGCCGTCAAATACTTTGAAGCAGCCTGAGGAAATTTTCTATTATAAAAAGTATTCTCACTCTCCAAAGAAGCAGACACTACACGTCAAATACACGAATATTCTCAAGAATTTACTTTATGGAATCTTCACAATATAAACAGCAGTTATTCTACTTTAGAATTCACTCGAACGCTAACATTCTCAGATTCGTACATAACATCACATCAAAATCATTATGTTCAAACTCGAATAATTAATGTAACGTATTATCGTAGAAATTGGATAGTTTCTTCTCCTTATAGATCTAACGTTCGCCACATTTTTGTAGAATAAGAAATGGGCAGGATATTACTCAAAGTCGAAATACTTGACGTATGTCTATCCATCTTTGTATATAACTGTATCTTATTCTAAATCTGGAATACATTCATCTTCTGTAGTTGCTTGGTGATTGCTCATTAGAACATCGAAAATGAATATAGCTCTATGAGGCCCGTTGCAGAATATTCATATATTCTGGTGGTCAGAATGTTAGAGCTGAAAAATAATCATCAGGTCCATACCTCCGATTCCCCATACAACCTATCAACTTTATAAGTCATCATGCTGTTCATAATAGATTGAACTGAATCACGAAAAAGCGTTATAACACTGTGGGAACCTCTCATAGCGTATTCAGCTCTCTTCAAAGTAAATTTGTATCCCAATTAAGAATTTTATGTCCTATAAAAAGTCCAATTCCAAACTGACCTCGGAAATCCGTTGTGATATTTCTATATTTCTTGAAACCTACCTGGACTTCTATCGAATCATAATTGACTTGACTGTTCATTTTCCATCAAGAGTTACGTAAATTTTGATAAAGCACTGCTGTCAGCATTCAATGGATTTAAGAAAAAATTATCCCTGGCATCAAATCACCAGTATTTAATGGGATGTTATTATACATATGAACCATTCCTTTGAATCCCTTTATCTACTACCAGAATAAGAGCCCCAAAATACATTGCGTTGATTTAAAAATCAAGTAAACAGAGGGACATAGGGATATGGGGACACCAAACGCGATTTTGTTATATGCCTTGTATTTTTAGATGAAAAATGAAAGATTCGATAATTGCTCATGAAATACTTATATACCTTCGACAAAAGCAACACTTATAGCGAATTCATAAATTTTTAGCACTCTTTCAGTCTGCATTCAAAGGTTCAGGAATTATAACTTCGTGAATATGGAAGATGCGGGCACTATTTTTTTTTCTAGTATAGTTCTCAAAAAAGCAACAAAAAGTGTTCTATGGTGTAACTCGATATAACTTACCATTTTCGAGTAAATGCGAGCCGAAAAAATTCCCCGACTCCTCCACCATTTTGCAATTTTCATTTCCACCCTTATTTTTTTTTTTTTTTTCGGGAATTCAAATAGTGGAATTGATTTTTCTTGGTAAGGGCATTCTGGAAAAAATAAGCAAAAAATTCTGAAATTATATTTGGCGAAGTTTTGTTGTTTTTTTTTTTTAGTTGAAATCGTTATCACCACCTGATAGAACTCTTCAACTTGATGACAAATTGTTCCTATAAATTTTCGATCAGAGCTCTCGTTCTAGAGTTATAGAGAGAAACATCTTCGCGCATGCGTACGGCGAACTGGCGAACGCTTGGTATTATGGCTCGGCCGACCTAAATTTTGCGTTGGGACGCGTCTTATGAAGCAAAAGGCGTACTTTTTGGTCGAACGGAAGGGGCAGCTAAAATTTCGAAGTGGTGGGGAAATTTTTTTTCTTTCGAAAAATCGCGTGCAAGCTCAGAGATTGGAAAACTGTCATCCGAATTTCCGTACATCGAATCGTTTTTGAGTTATTCAAGAAAGTCTATGGATTAGCGTGCAGCCAAAACCACCACAGATACGGCCGAACGGGTTATTGCAATCAATTTTTCAAGTGCCTGTGGGTGTTTTTTGGGGGGTCTTATTTTTGAAAAAAAACTATTTCGCATAGTTGATACCCCTTTTTTAGGGGTAGTTTCAACCCCCACCCCTAAAAATGTTCCTTATCACCCTGGCAACAAAAATGTTCCCAACATTTTCGCGAGAAATGCGAAAATTTTTCGAACAGGTATAAATTTTTTTTTTCCGTTGGGGGTGGGGGGTGAGTTCAAAATTTTTTTTTTTCAAACCCCAATCCGGGACGGACATAGACTTCCCGACAAAATCCGAAACCATCGACTTTTTTCCTGAAGTGACTTTTTTGGACCACCCTGTATACTCGTAGTGAAGATCTTTCAATTTACGACCGAAGTCTCTCCCAACATTTTTCGATCGGACGTCATCGATGGCCGCTAGAGCCAACTCAAATTTGGCGCATGCGCAGTCCCCGATACTCTGAAATTCGGTCTATTCGATTTTTTTCGTCGCGAAAATGCCTTGGAGCTATTTTAAAAAAATTTCCTTCGACCTGACGGATCCCAAAAAATTAGGGGTGGGGGTAGTCAACCCCACCAAAAAATTTTAGACTCGATGTTCGATCGTTTGTACCCCTAAAAGTTTTTCGGAAAACCGTCATTTGGCCGAGATAGCAGGGGGTGCCACCTTAGGGGTTGATCGTAGGGGTTGACAACCCCCCCTCAAAACACTTTTCAAACCACCCCGAGTACGGACGTGTATACAGGTCGGTCGTATCTATTAGAAAAGTATCCAGCTCATGTTCCCCGATAACGGGTGAGACAATGCGACGCTTGGCGAAATCTGCCAATTCAATATATATATATATATTCTTTCGAACTTTTGGCTTACACTAAAAATAACTGACGTTAATTTGGATTCTGTCGTGATTTTTACATTTTTATTTTGTTCATTTGTCAAGAGCGTGTACCATATATATAAATCCTCATTTCTTTATATACAGGGTGTTCATAATTAACTGTCCATTCAGAATCTGACGTTAATTTGTAATATCTCGTGATTTTTGCACGTGTTCCGGTTCATTTGTCAGAAGCATTTTCATTTTTTCATATACAGAATGTCCCATAAAAATTTTCATTATAAATTACTGACCTTTTCTAGAAACTTTGGATTAATTAGCGTGTTTTCGGGTTTTCTGCGTTGAATATTAAGTGGCAGTATATGCAGTAGAAACTATAAATATCAAAACGCTGATTTGACTTATAATTTTCCATAACGAAATTCTTTACCGTTGAAAAGAATTCTTGGTTTGCCATAAATTTCCCTAAAATGCCGTCAAATACTTTGAAGCAGCCTGAGGAAATTTTCTATTATAAAAAGTATTCTCACTCTCCAAAGAAGCAGACACTACACGTCAAATACACGAATATTCTCAAGAATTTACTTTATGGAATCTTCACAATATAAACAGCAGTTATTCTACTTTAGAATTCACTCGAACGCTAACATTCTCAGATTCGTACATAACATCACATCAAAATCATTATGTTCAAACTCGAATAATTAATGTAACGTATTATCGTAGAAATTGGATAGTTTCTTCTCCTTATAGATCTAACGTTCGCCACATTTTTGTAGAATAAGAAATGGGCAGGATATTACTCAAAGTCGAAATACTTGACGTATGTCTATCCATCTTTGTATATAACTGTATCTTATTCTAAATCTGGAATACATTCATCTTCTGTAGTTGCTTGGTGATTGCTCATTAGAACATCGAAAATGAATATAGCTCTATGAGGCCCGTTGCAGAATATTCATATATTCTGGTGGTCAGAATGTTAGAGCTGAAAAATAATCATCAGGTCCATACCTCCGATTCCCCATACAACCTATCAACTTTATAAGTCATCATGCTGTTCATAATAGATTGAACTGAATCACGAAAAAGCGTTATAACACTGTGGGAACCTCTCATAGCGTATTCAGCTCTCTTCAAAGTAAATTTGTATCCCAATTAAGAATTTTATGTCCTATAAAAAGTCCAATTCCAAACTGACCTCGGAAATCCGTTGTGATATTTCTATATTTCTTGAAACCTACCTGGACTTCTATCGAATCATAATTGACTTGACTGTTCATTTTCCATCAAGAGTTACGTAAATTTTGATAAAGCACTGCTGTCAGCATTCAATGGATTTAAGAAAAAATTATCCCTGGCATCAAATCACCAGTATTTAATGGGATGTTATTATACATATGAACCATTCCTTTGAATCCCTTTATCTACTACCAGAATAAGAGCCCCAAAATACATTGCGTTGATTTAAAAAATCAAGTAAACAGAGGGACATAGGGATATGGGGACACCAAACGCGATTTTGTTATATGCCTTGTATTTTTAGATGAAAAATGAAAGATTCGATAATTGCTCATGAAATACTTATATACCTTCGACAAAAGCAACACTTATAGCGAATTCATAAATTTTTAGCACTCTTTCAGTCTGCATTCAAAGGTTCAGGAATTATAACTTCGTGAATATGGAAGATGCGGGCACTATTTTTTTTTCTAGTATAGTTCTCAAAAAAAGCAACAAAAAGTGTTCTATGGTGTAACTCGATATAACTTACCATTTTCGAGTAAATGCGAGCCGAAAAAATTCCTGACTCCTCCACCATTTTGCAATTTTCATTTCCACCCTTTTTTTTTTTTTTTTTCGGGAATTCAAATAGTGGAATTGATTTTTCTTGGTAAGGGCATTCTGGAAAAAATAAGCAAAAAATTCTGAAATTATATTTGGCGAAGTTTTGTTTCGTTTTTTTTTTTTAGTTGAAATCGTTATCACCACCTGATAGAACTCTTCAACTTGATGACAAATTGTTCTTATAAATTTTCGATCAGAGCTCTCGTTCTAGAGTTATAGAGAGAAACATCTTCGCGCATGCGTACGGCGAACTGGCGAACGCTTGGTATTATGGCTCGGCCGACCTAAATTTTGCGTTGGGACGCGTCTTATGAAGCAAAAGGCGTACTTTTGGTCGAACGGAAGGGGCAGCTAAAATTTCGAAGTGGTGGGGGAAATTTTTTTCTTTCGAAAAATCGCGTGCAAGCTCAGAGATTGGAAAACTGTCATCCGAATTTCCGTACATCGAATCGTTTTTGAGTTATTCAAGAAAGTCTATGGATTAGCGTGCAGCCAAAACCACCACAGATACGGCCGAACGGGTTATTGCAATCAATTTTTCAAGTGCCTGTGGGTGTTTTTTGGGGGGTCTTATTTTTGAAAAAAAACTATTTCGCATAGTTGATACCCCCTTTTTTAGGGGTAGTTTCAACCCCCACCCCTAAAAATGTTCCTTATCACCCTGGCAACAAAAAATGTTCCCAACATTTTCGCGAGAAATGCGAAAATTTTTCGAACAGGTATAAATTTTTTTTTTTCCGTTGGGGGTGGGGGTGAGTTCAAAAATTTTTTTTTCAAACCCCAATCCGGGACGGACATAGACTTCCCGACAAAATCCGAAACCATCGACTTTTTTCCTGAAGTGACTTTTTTGGACCACCCTGTATACTCGTAGTGAAGATCTTTCAATTTACGACCGAAGTCTCTCCCAACATTTTTCGATCGGACGTCATCGATGGCCGCTAGAGCCAACTCAAATTTGGCGCATGCGCAGTCCCCGATACTCTGAAATTCGGTCTATTCGATTTTTTTCGTCGCGAAAATGCCTTGGAGCTATTTTAAAAAAATTTCCTTCGACCTGACGGATCCCAAAAAATTAGGGGTGGGGGTAGTCAACCCCACCAAAAAATTTTAGACTCGATGTTCGATCGTTTGTACCCCTAAAAGTTTTTCGGAAAACCGTCATTTGGCCGAGATAGCAGGGGGTGCCACCTTAGGGGTTGATCGTAGGGGTTGACAACCCCCCCTCAAAACACTTTTCAAACCACCCCGAGTACGGACGTGTATACAGGTCGGTCGTATCTATTAGAAAAGTATCCAGCTCATGTTCCCCGATAACGGGTGAGACAATGCGACGCTTGGCGAAATCTGCCAATTCAATATATATATATATATTCTTTCGAACTTTTGGCTTACACTAAAAATAACTGACGTTAATTTGGATTCTGTCGTGATTTTTACATTTTTATTTTGTTCATTTGTCAAGAGCGTGTACCATATATATAAATCCTCATTTCTTTATATACAGGGTGTTCATAATTAACTGTCCATTCAGAATCTGACGTTAATTTGTAATATCTCGTGATTTTTGCACGTGTTCCGGTTCATTTGTCAGAAGCATTTTCATTTTTTCATATACAGAATGTCCCATAAAAATTTTCATTATAATTACTGACCTTTTCTAGAAACTTTGGATTAATTAGCGTGTTTTCGGGTTTTCTGCGTTGAATATTAAGTGGCAGTATATGCAGTAGAAACTATAAATATCAAAACGCTGATTTGACTTATAATTTTCCATAACGAAATTCTTTACCGTTGAAAAGAATTCTTGGTTTGCCATAAATTTCCCTAAAATGCCGTCAAATACTTTGAAGCAGCCTGAGGAAATTTTCTATTATAAAAAGTATTCTCACTCTCCAAAGAAGCAGACACTACACGTCAAATACACGAATATTCTCAAGAATTTACTTTATGGAATCTTCACAATATAAACAGCAGTTATTCTACTTTAGAATTCACTCGAACGCTAACATTCTCAGATTCGTACATAACATCACATCAAAATCATTATGTTCAAACTCGAATAATTAATGTAACGTATTATCGTAGAAATTGGATAGTTTCTTCTCCTTATAGATCTAACGTTCGCCACATTTTTGTAGAATAAGAAATGGGCAGGATATTACTCAAAGTCGAAATACTTGACGTATGTCTATCCATCTTTGTATATAACTGTATCTTATTCTAAATCTGGAATACATTCATCTTCTGTAGTTGCTTGGTGATTGCTCATTAGAACATCGAAAATGAATATAGCTCTATGAGGCCCGTTGCAGAATATTCATATATTCTGGTGGTCAGAATGTTAGAGCTGAAAAATAATCATCAGGTCCATACCTCCGATTCCCCCATACAACCTATCAACTTTATAAGTCATCATGCTGTTCATAATAGATTGAACTGAATCACGAAAAAGCGTTATAACACTGTGGGAACCTCTCATAGCGTATTCAGCTCTCTTCAAAGTAAATTTGTATCCCAATTAAGAATTTTATGTCCTATAAAAAAGTCCAATTCCAAACTGACCTCGGAAATCCGTTGTGATATTTCTATATTTCTTGAAACCTACCTGGACTTCTATCGAATCATAATTGACTTGACTGTTCATTTTCCATCAAGAGTTACGTAAATTTTGATAAAGCACTGCTGTCAGCATTCAATGGATTTAAGAAAAAATTATCCCTGGCATCAAATCACCAGTATTTAATGGGATGTTATTATACATATGAACCATTCCTTTGAATCCCTTTATCTACTACCAGAATAAGAGCCCCAAAATACATTGCGTTGATTTAAAAATCAAGTAAACAGAGGGACATAGGGATATGGGGACACCAAACGCGATTTTGTTATATGCCTTGTATTTTTAGATGAAAAATGAAAGATTCGATAATTGCTCATGAAATACTTATATACCTTCGACAAAAGCAACACTTATAGCGAATTCATAAATTTTTAGCACTCTTTCAGTCTGCATTCAAAGGTTCAGGAATTATAACTTCGTGAATATGGAAGATGCGGGCACTATTTTTTTTTCTAGTATAGTTCTCAAAAAAAGCAACAAAAAGTGTTCTATGGTGTAACTCGATATAACTTACCATTTTCGAGTAAATGCGAGCCGAAAAAAATTCCTGACTCCTCCACCATTTTGCAATTTTCATTTCCACCCTTATTTTTTTTTTCTTTTTTTCGGGAATTCAAATAGTGGAATTGATTTTTCTTGGTAAGGGCATTCTGGAAAAAATAAGCAAAAATTCTGAAATTATATTTGGCGAAGTTTTTTTGTTTTTTTTTTTTTTAGTTGAAATCGTTATCACCACCTGATAGAACTCTTCAACTTGATGACAAATTGTTCCTATAAATTTTCGATCAGAGCTCTCGTTCTAGAGTTATAGAGAGAAACATCTTCGCGCATGCGTACGGCGAACTGGCGAACGCTTGGTATTATGGCTCGGCCGACCTAAATTTTGCGTTGGGACGCGTCTTATGAAGCAAAAGGCGTACTTTTTGGTCGAACGGAAGGGGCAGCTAAAATTTCGAAGTGGTGGGGAAATTTTTTCTTTCGAAAAATCGCGTGCAAGCTCAGAGATTGGAAAACTGTCATCCGAATTTCCGTACATCGAATCGTTTTTGAGTTATTCAAGAAAGTCTATGGATTAGCGTGCAGCCAAAACCACCACAGATACGGCCGAACGGGTTATTGCAATCAATTTTTCAAGTGCCTGTGGGTGTTTTTTGGGGTCTTATTTTTGAAAAAACTATTTCGCATAGTTGATACCCCCTTTTTAGGGGTAGTTTCACCCCCACCCCTAAAAATGTTCCTTATCACCCTGGCAACAAAAAATGTTCCCAACATTTTCGCGAGAAATGCGAAAATTTTTCGAACAGGTATAAATTTTTTTTTCCGTTGGGGGTGGGGGGTGAGTTCAAAAATTTTTTTTTCAAACCCCAATCCGGGACGGACATAGACTTCCCGACAAAATGCGAAACCATCGACTTTTTTCCTGAAGTGACTTTTTGGACCACCCTGTATACTCGTAGTGAAGATCTTTCAATTTACGACCGAAGTCTCTCCCAACATTTTTCGATCGGACGTCATCGATGGCCGCTAGAGCCAACTCAAATTTGGCGCATGCGCAGTCCCCGATACTCTGAAATTCGGTCTATTCGATTTTTTTCGTCGCGAAAATGCCTTGGAGCTATTTTAAAAAAATTTCCTTCGACCTGACGGATCCCAAAAAATTAGGGGTGGGGGTAGTCAACCCCACCAAAAAATTTTAGACTCGATGTTCGATCGTTTGTACCCCTAAAAGTTTTTCGGAAAACCGTCATTTGGCCGAGATAGCAGGGGTGCCACCTTAGGGGTTGATCGTAGGGGTTGACAACCCCCCCTCAAAACACTTTTCAAACCACCCCGAGTACGGACGTGTATACAGGTCGGTCGTATCTATTAGAAAAGTATCCAGCTCATGTTCCCCGATAACGGGTGAGACAATGCGACGCTTGGCGAAATCTGCCAATTCAATATATATATATATATTCTTTCGAACTTTTGGCTTACACTAAAAATAACTGACGTTAATTTGGATTCTGTCGTGATTTTTACATTTTTATTTTGTTCATTTGTCAAGAGCGTGTACCATATATATAAATCCTCATTTCTTTATATACAGGGTGTTCATAATTAACTGTCCATTCAGAATCTGACGTTAATTTGTAATATCTCGTGATTTTTGCACGTGTTCCGGTTCATTTGTCAGAAGCATTTTCATTTTTTCATATACAGAATGTCCCATAAAAATTTTCATTATAATTACTGACCTTTTCTAGAAACTTTGGATTAATTAGCGTGTTTTCGGGTTTTCTGCGTTGAATATTAAGTGGCAGTATATGCAGTAGAAACTATAAATATCAAAACGCTGATTTGACTTATAATTTTCCATAACGAAATTCTTTACCGTTGAAAAGAATTCTTGGTTTGCCATAAATTTCCCTAAAATGCCGTCAAATACTTTGAAGCAGCCTGAGGAAATTTTCTATTATAAAAAGTATTCTCACTCTCCAAAGAAGCAGACACTACACGTCAAATACACGAATATTCTCAAGAATTTACTTTATGGAATCTTCACAATATAAACAGCAGTTATTCTACTTTAGAATTCACTCGAACGCTAACATTCTCAGATTCGTACATAACATCACATCAAAATCATTATGTTCAAACTCGAATAATTAATGTAACGTATTATCGTAGAAATTGGATAGTTTCTTCTCCTTATAGATCTAACGTTCGCCACATTTTTGTAGAATAAGAAATGGGCAGGATATTACTCAAAGTCGAAATACTTGACGTATGTCTATCCATCTTTGTATATAACTGTATCTTATTCTAAATCTGGAATACATTCATCTTCTGTAGTTGCTTGGTGATTGCTCATTAGAACATCGAAAATGAATATAGCTCTATGAGGCCCGTTGCAGAATATTCATATATTCTGGTGGTCAGAATGTTAGAGCTGAAAAATAATCATCAGGTCCATACCTCCGATTCCCCCATACAACCTATCAACTTTATAAGTCATCATGCTGTTCATAATAGATTGAACTGAATCACGAAAAAGCGTTATAACACTGTGGGAACCTCTCATAGCGTATTCAGCTCTCTTCAAAGTAAATTTGTATCCCAATTAAGAATTTTATGTCCTATAAAAAAGTCCAATTCCAAACTGACCTCGGAAATCCGTTGTGATATTTCTATATTTCTTGAAACCTACCTGGACTTCTATCGAATCATAATTGACTTGACTGTTCATTTTCCATCAAGAGTTACGTAAATTTTGATAAAGCACTGCTGTCAGCATTCAATGGATTCTAGAAAAAAATTATCCCTGGCATCAAATCACCAGTATTTAATGGGATGTTATTATACATATGAACCATTCCTTTGAATCCCTTTATCTACTACCAGAATAAGAGCCCCAAAATACATTGCGTTGTTTTAAAAAATCAAGTAAACAGAGGGACATAGGGATATGGGGACACCAAACGCGATTTTGTTATATGCCTTGTATTTTTAGATGAAAAATGAAAGATTCGATAATTGCTCATGAAATACTTATATACCTTCGACAAAAGCAACACTTATAGCGAATTCATAAATTTTTAGCACTCTTTCAGTCTGCATTCAAAGGTTCAGGAATTATAACTTCGTGAATATGGAAGATGCGGGCACTATTTTTTTCTAGTATAGTTCTCAAAAAAGCAACAAAAAGTGTTCTATGGTGTAACTCGATATAACTTACCATTTTCGAGTAAATGCGAGCCGAAAAAATTCCTGACTCCTCCACCATTTTGCAATTTTCATTTCCACCCTTTTTTTTTTCTTTTTTTCGGGAATTCAAATAGTGGAATTGATTTTTCTTGGTAAGGGCATTCTGGAAAAAATAAGCAAAAAAATTCTGAAATTATATTTGGCGAAGTTTTGTTTTTTTTTTTTAGTTGAAATCGTTATCACCACCTGATAGAACTCTTCAACTTGATGACAAATTGTTCTTATAAATTTTCGATCAGAGCTCTCGTTCTAGAGTTATAGAGAGAAACATCTTCGCGCATGCGTACGGCGAACTGGCGAACGCTTGGTATTATGGCTCGGCCGACCTAAATTTTGCGTTGGGACGCGTCTTATGAAGCAAAAGGCGTACTTTTTGGTCGAACGGAAGGGGCAGCTAAAATTTCGAAGTGGTGGGGGGAAATTTTTTTTCTTTCGAAAAATCGCGTGCAAGCTCAGAGATTGGAAAACTGTCATCCGAATTTCCGTACATCGAATCGTTTTTGAGTTATTCAAGAAAGTCTATGGATTAGCGTGCAGCCAAAACCACCACAGATACGGCCGAACGGGTTATTGCAATCAATTTTTCAAGTGCCTGTGGGTGTTTTTTGATGGGTCTTATTTTTGAAAAAAAACTATTTCGCATAGTTGATACCCCCTTTTTTAGGGGTAGTTTCAACCCCCACCCCTAAAAATGTTCCTTATCACCCTGGCAACAAAAAATGTTCCCAACATTTTCGCGAGAAATGCGAAAATTTTTCGAACAGGTATAAATTTTTTTTTTCCGTTGGAGGTGGGGGGTGAGTTCAAAAATTTTTTTTTTCAAACCCCAATCCGGGACGGACATAGACTTCCCGACAAAATGCGAAACCATCGACTTTTTTCCTGAAGTGACTTTTTTGGACCACCCTGTATACTCGTAGTGAAGATCTTTCAATTTACGACCGAAGTCTCTCCCAACATTTTTCGATCGGACGTCATCGATGGCCGCTAGAGCCAACTCAAATTTGGCGCATGCGCAGTCCCCGATACTCTGAAATTCGGTCTATTCGATTTTTTTCGTCGCGAAAATGCCTTGGAGCTATTTTAAAAAAATTTCCTTCGACCTGACGGATCCCAAAAAATTAGGGGTGGGGGTAGTCAACCCCACCAAAAATTTTAGACTCGATGTTCGATCGTTTGTACCCCTAAAAGTTTTTCGGAAAACCGTCATTTGGCCGAGATAGCAGGGGGTGCCACCTTAGGGGTTGATCGTAGGGGTTGACAACCCCCCCTCAAAACACTTTTCAAACCACCCCGAGTACGGACGTGTATACAGGTCGGTCGTATCTATTAGAAAAGTATCCAGCTCATGTTCCCCGATAACGGGTGAGACAATGCGACGCTTGGCGAAATCTGCCAATTCAATATATATATATTGACGTTAATTTGTAATATCTCGTGATTTTTGTAACGTGTTCCAGTTCATTTGTCAGAAGCATTTTCATTTTTTCATATACAGAATGTCCCATAAAAATTTTCCCAATTCCAGTAAATTATTTCAATGAGTAACTTTTCCAAAATTAATTTATTTTATTATTATTTTCAAGAGCGTGTAATTAATAATCCCATTTCTTTAAACGGGTGCATAAAACTTCCTAAATCTATTAATTTTAATATTCGTATTTCGGTTTTCATTGTAAACTTTTATTTTCATTAAAATGTCCATAAAATTTTCATTTTATAATATTTTTTAAATTGATTAATTACTGTTTTCGTTTCTCTTGAATTTATGGTATATCATGAAAATTTTAAATAAACCTATTTGAAATTTTTACAATTTTTATGAATTTTTCCATAAAATTTTCTAAAATCTAAAACCTAAACTTTAGACCTAGAAATTTTCTTTTAAAAATTTCTTTCCAAAAACTAACGTCAAATACCGAAACTAAAATTTCTTTGGAATCTTCAAAAAAACACAGTTATTTACTTAGAATTCCGAACCTAAACTTCTAACCGTTATACATACATAAATTTGTTGCTAAACTCTAATAATTACATATCTAAATTTGAAACTTTTATAATTAACGTTTCCAATTTTTTAAATTAATGACCAAGCTAAGAAATATTTTCCATGTCTTTCTTTTATATACTTTCTTATTCTAAATCTTATTCATCTTTGATTCTTTGATTGCTCATTGCATGAAAATAATATGCTTATAGGCCCGTTCAGAATATTCATATATTTGGTTCAAATTTAGAGCTGAAAAATAATCATTTGGTCCATACCTCAATTCCCATCACCTATCAATTTGATCAACGTATTAATTTGACATAAGGATACTTGGAAACTAAAGTTTAATACTTAAGAATTCTATCCATAATTAACTTTCAAATTAAATTTATATTCAACTTGATTCTTGAATCCTATTGAAATCAATTCAAGCTGACCTCGGGGAATCCGTTGTGATATTTCTATATTTCTTGAAACTCACCTGGACTTCTATCAGTCATAATTAACTTGACTGTTCATTTTCCATCCAAAGAGTTACGTAATTTTGATAAAACACTGCTGTCAGCATTCAATGGATTTAAGAAAAAAATTATCCACAATCATAATCACCGGTATTTAATGGGATGTTGTATACATATGAACCATTCCTTTGAATCCTTTATCTACTACCAGAATAAGAGCCCCAAAATACATTGCGCGTTGATTTAAAAAATCATGTAAACAGAGGACATAGGGATATAGAGGACACCAATTTTTGAGTAAGAAAAATGAAGATTCGATAATTAACATGAAATACTTATAAACCTTCGACAAAAGCAACACTTATGGCAATTCATAAATTTTTGCTTGCTCTTTCAGTCTTTGCATTCAAAAGGTTCAGGAATCATAACCATGAATATATGGAAGATGTGGGCACTTTTTTTCTGAGTATAGTTCTCAAAAAAAGCAACAAAGAGTGTTCTATGGTGCCAACCTGGATATAATCCTTACCATTTTCGAGCAAATGCCAGGCCGAAAAAATTCCCGACTCCTCCACCATTTTGCAATTTTCATTTCCACCCTTATTTTTTTTTCTTTTTCGGGCATTCCAAATAGTGGAGATTGATTTTTGTTGGTAAGGGTATTCCTGGAAAAAATAATAAAATTCACAACCTGAAAATTATATTTCTTGGCGAAGTTTTACATTTCGTTTTTTTTTTTAGTTGAAATCGTTATCACCACTCCGCTAGAACTTCTTCAACTCGGGATGATAAATTGTTTTATAAATTTTCGATCAGAGCTTCTCGGGTTCTAGAGTTATAGAGAGAAACATCTTCATGCATGGCATTTGCGGCGAACTGGCGAACGCTTGGTATTGATGGCTCAGCCGACTTTAAATTTTGTGTTGGGACGCGTCTTATGAAACAAAGGCGACTTTTGGTCGAACGGAAGGGCAGCTGGAAATTTCGAAGTGGTGGGGAAATTTTTTACTTTCGAAAAATCGCGTGCAGCTCAGAGATTGGAAAACTGTCATCCGGAATTTCCTGTACATCGAATCGTTTTGAGTTGATCAAGAAAGTCTATGGATTAGCGTGCAGCCAAAAACCACCAAGCAGATACGGCCGAAAGGGTTATTGCAATCAATTTTTCAGGGCTGCCTGTGGGTGTTTTGCGAGGATGTATTTTTGAAAAAAACTATTTCTGCATAGTTGATACCCCCTTTTAGGGTAGTTCAACCCCACCCCTAAAAATGTTCCCTTATCACCTGGCAACAAAATGTTCCCAACATTTTCGAGAAATGCGAAAATCTTTCGAACAGGTATAAATTTTTTTTCCGTTGGGGGTGGGGTGAGTTCAAAATTTTTTTCAAACCCCCAATCCAGGACGGACCTAGACTTTCCGACAAATCCGAAACCATCGACTTTTTCCTGAAAGTGACTTTTTTGGACCACCCTGTATTCTCGTAGTGAAGATCTTTCAATTTACGACCGAAGTCTCTCCCAACATTTTCGATCGGATCGTCATCGATGGCCGCTAGAGCCAACTCGAAATTTGGCGCATGCGCAGATCCCGATACTCTGAAATTGGTCTATTCGATTTTTTTCGTCGCGAAAATGCCTTGGAGCTATTTAAAAAATTTCAGCTCGACCTGACGGATCCAAAATTAGGGGTGGGGTAGTCAACCCCACCAAAAATTTTAGACTCGATGTTCGATCGTTTGTACCCTAAAAGTTTTTCTTTGAAAATCGTCATTTGGCCGAGATAGCAGGGTGCCACCTTAGGGAGTTGATCGTAGGGGTTGACAACCCCTTCGAAACACTTTCAAACCACCCCCGAGTACGGACGTATACAGGTCGGTCGTATCTATTAGAAGAAAAGTATTCAGCTCATGTTCCCCGATAACGGGTGAGACAAATACGACGCTTAGCGAAATCTGCCAATTCAATATATATATATATATTTATCTAACAGACGTGTTCAGTCGGTACATGCGACAGGCTACCTGAGACCCGTAAGTGATCCAGATGGTTTTTGCGTGTATATATGTGGAAATCTGCTTTAAAGGAAATATAACTACTCAAGCAACTTTAGAGGGGAAAAATTTTTTCATTCAAAAAGTGATATACTTGATTCACGTTTTGAAGCCCCGATATCCTGAACCGACTCTTTCATTCCCACATATGCGCCGACGGGATGTTCTCCAAACCTTTTCTTCAGTCCCTGCGGTGTTGTCAGATCGTTGGGACTGTTCGCGTCCCAGTTAGTTATACCACCAAATAACTCTAATTGCATATCTTATGTTGAGAAGTGACAGACGAGGATCTTTTACTTTTTTTTCAGCAGAAGGTCACATGAAATGTATCACTGAGTTCTCCCAAAATCTATCGCTTTACTTACAACATACAATCCCAATAGATGGAATCGTCGCATACCGAAGATTGCTTTATTTAATTCTTCGAACGGACCGATAATCAAATAACTCTGCTCACTGGTATGCAAATTTTTCAACCGAATTATCATTGAAGTTCATAAAATCAGGTACAAATGCTCATCGTCAGACAGTATGTAAGAAATTTTCCGTATAATAAAGAGTTTTTTCGATAACAACTGACATATGAATCATATTTGAAAAAACTATTATAATAGAAATTTAAATCTATCTCTAAAGGTTTTTTTGTTAAGAAAATTTTCAATATTTTACGACATAATAATAATATAAAACTTTTTCTATTATTGAAAAACAAAATTATGAGTAATATTTTTACAATTTTGGATTCAATATTTGGAACACACTGTGATGTGTTTGAAAATTTCAGTAATTGAGAAATTTGCTAAAGTTTTTCAGTTTATTTTTGATATTTTTGTAAAAATTTGACGAATGCCGATATGAAACTAGATCTTTAAAGATATCATTTATGAAGAGAAAATATCAGAGAGATAACTCTTCAAATTACTCATTTTTTCACCTGGATAACTAGAAGTATTCTGGGCTTCAAGAAAATTCATCATGTGTTAAAAAGTTTTTAATGTTCAATGTTTCAAATAATTTAAGTTCTTCAGAAGTGCTTTATAGGCCACTCGGAATGCCCTATTCTAAGTCGTATCGAAAAAATTGTTTCATTGGGATAAAATTGAATGACTTATTTATATCTTCATAAACCCAATCGATTGGTAGAAATATTTTTGACTCGCTAGTCGAAAAGTTTATCTGTTTTGGTATTACAATAGCTTGCTGTTCTACTTGGAACAACCAAGCAATAGTAATAAACCCTAATCTCATTAATATCCTGAAACCAAATGCAATAACCCTCAGTAATTCTTTTAGGATTTATCAGAAGATCGCATCAAACAAACCGTTTGAAATTTGCGTTTCCTGTAAGGATATTTCACTCTACCCGAGTCCAGAAAGTTGTCATGAATGTAAAATTGTATTGAAAACAGAAATGGTTTAACATCTCATAGTGATACCGTTGGTTTTTAACCAGCATGTTGGGATATATTGAATTTCAAACTCCGCATTTACAGGCTGCAGAGCGCTTGACCCTTGGACCCTGAGTAGGTAGATGATTAACAAGGGATAAATAGGAGTTCAGTTTCACCCGTATTTATTCAAAAATTTGAAAAAATCATATCTCGGAAACTATTGGTTCAATCAAAGTCGAAAACAGGTATTGGTGTATACGCCTGATAAAAATTACCATAAAAATTTTTATTTGAAAATATTATTTTTGTTACTTTGAAACTATTCTACCGATTTATGCGAATAACAAATTCTGCCGAGATATTTATAACTCAAATCTACTCTGAAAATTTCAGCTCTAAGCTCTATCGTATTAACAGAGTATTTGATATTCAGTTAATGGAGTCAATCCTCTAGAAAGATGTGATAATAATTATCTTTATCAGCGACTGAATTATCAAGTTTAAGTCTAAGAATAACTTTAGGACAAAATCTTAAATAATAAATGGACTCTGCCGAAATTCTCCAGCAAATTAAATTTCCACCTACCATTTTCAATTCGAAAATGCTTCAGTTTTTTAAATGTGAAGAAGCTAGAAAGAATAGCCCTGCGTAAGGCTCAAAAATTTAATGTGTAATAATTATATTAGCTAATACCTGTTGTGATATTTTTTTCGTGCTCTCAACAAACTTTCATAGAGAGGTGAACTTGAGAACATCTGTCCGATTCATAGTAAAATTTTTGATTTTGTGTAATATATGTGTGTAGTGGTTATGGAGCAGTTATTCTTAATAGTAACATTATAGTAATAGTAACAAAACGTGGTAAGAATCCGGTATTTACTGGTTTCAATATTAAAAAATTAAATTAGTTGAGATTTACTGAAGATTACGAATGAGGAAAGCATTCAATTTCTAAAATCAATTCACCTTTGTATCTTAAATTCAGTAAACAAGCGAGGCAGGAATTTTTGCGCGCTTGTTCCTAGTTGAACAACGCGAGCTATCGTTTGTTCAAATGCCTGTAACTTTCGAATCTCGATTGATTGTCCATTGTCCAAATATATGGGCCAAAAACGTCGGATAGTTCTGCACGTAATTATGCATTTCTGGAATTTCGTTTCAACATTTCCTAACATACTAACATATCCACCAGATAAAACTTGTAACTAGGAAGATGTTCGGATAACGCGTTTAAACAAAGAAGTTTGTCAGAATTTCATGAGAAACCGATCCTAAATGCGCGATATCTCGTAAGATATTCATCAGCATTAAGAATAAGCACGCTGATGCTCATGACCTCACGTCAGTGCTTTTCTAAAAATTTACAGAGATCCATCCATATTCTTGTACATTTCTCAAATAAAATTTTGTCCAGATTCATTTCATTTCAGTGAACATAAAAAAATTAGCAAAAGTCAAATTCAGAAAAAATATCGAAAATTTTCCGTAACGATTCCCTATAAAGGGTGAGATGAAATTTCCATGACTCTTATGAATATGATTCGTAAGTCAGTTGTTGATCAAAGAATGATAATAAAATTTTTATGCGAAAAAATTTTCAAGGAAGTTTTCTTCTAACGACGAGCTATTGTACCCCATTTTATGACTTTCAACTATACTCGTTTGAAGAATGAAATATCAGTGAGATTGAGATCATATTTTCGGTCACGCTTGGAAGAAATGAATAAACTTCTGGAGGGTGGTCTCCCTATATCGGGTTTGTATAAGTTGTAGAAAAATGAGAATTTCGGGTTTATACACAAGGCACAGCGTTGCCAGATTTAGGATTGGAGACGTTGATCGAGTATACCGTTTACATACAGCAGGAACTAGGTGCCGAAAGCGCCTTCGCACTGGCCATTCCCAAGTATTTCTGTATAAAAATATGATGTTTCACCGACTTTCGGACCCGGCTCAAAAATTCATATCTAACACTGACCCCCTGATTATGATTCCATTGAAAAACGTTGTCAGACCCGAACCGGAGGTCTGGCAGCAACGTCACTGGACCGAAAAGAAGTCGGTAGAGTATACCGAAATGGGTCTGTGTAGGCGGTCAAACAAATCTATATATATACCATATTCTTTCGAACTTTTGGCTTACACTAAAATAACTGACGTTAATTTGGATTTCTGTCGTGATTTTACACATTTTATTTTGTTCATTTAATTTAGAGCGTGTACCATATATATAAATCCTCATTTCTTTATATACAGGTGTTTATAATTAACTGTCCATTCAGAATCTGACGTTAATTTGTAATATCTCGTGATTTTTGCACGTGTTCCGGTTCATTTGTCAGAAGCATTTTCATTTTTCATATACAGAATGTCCATAAAAATTTTCATTTATAAATACTGACCTTTTCTAGAAACTTTGGATTAATTAGCGATGTTTTCAGGGTTTTTGCATTGAATATTATGAAATTGGCGTATATGCAGTAGAAACTATAAATATCAAAACGCTGATTTGACTTATAATTTCCATAACGAAATTCTTTACCGTTGAAAAGAATTCTTCTTGTAATTTGCCATAAATTTCCTAAAAATACCAGTCAAATAACTTTGAAGCAGCACAAGAGAAATTTTCTATTATAAAAAGTATTCTCACACTCTCAAGAAGCAGACACTACACGTCAAATACACATGAATATTCTCAAGAATTTACTTTATGGAATCTTCACAATATAAACAGCAGTTATTCTACTTTAGAATTCACTCGAACGCTAACATTCTCAGATTCGTACATAACATCACATCAAAATCATTATGTTCAAACTCAGATAATTAATGTAACGTATTATCGTAGAAATTGGATAGTTTCTTCTCCTTATAGATCTAACGTTCGCCACATTTTTTGTAGAATAAGAAAAATGGCAGGATATTACTCAAAGTCGAGAAATACTTGACGTATGTCTATCCATCTTTGTATATAACTGTATCTTATTCTAAATCTGAATACATTCATCTTCTGTAGTTGCTTGGTGATTGCTCATTAGAACATCGAAAAGAAATGAATATAGCTCTATGAGGCCCGTTGCAGAATATTCATATATTCTGGTGGTCAGAATGTTAGAGCTGAAAAATAATCATCAGGTCCATACCTCCGATTCCCCATACAACCTATCAACTTTATAAGTCATCATGCTGTTCATAATAGATTGAACTGAATCACGAGAAAAAGCGTTATAACTCTGTGCAAGAACCTCTCATAGCGTATTCAGCTCTCTTCAAAGTAAATTTGTATCCTAATTAAATTTTATGTCCCATAAAAGTCAATTCCAAACTGACCTCGGAAATCCGTTGTGATATTTCTATATTTCTTGAAACCTACCTGGACTTCTATCGAATCACAATTGACTTGACTGTTCATTTTCCATCAAGAGTTACGTAAATTTTGATAAAGCACTGCTGTCAGCATTCAATGGATTCAAGAAAAAATTATCCCTGTCAAATCATCAGTATTTAATGGGATGTTATTATACATATGAACCATTCCTTTGAATCCCTTTATCTACTACCAGAATAAGAGCCCCCAAAATACATTGCGTTGTTTTAAAAAATCAAGTAAACAGAGGACATAGGTATATGGGGACACCAAATAACGATTTTGTTATATGCCTTGTATTTTTAGATGAAAAAATGAAAGATTCGATAATTGCTCATGAAATACTTATATACCTTCGACAAAAGCAACACTTATAGTGAAATTCATAAATTTTTAGCACTCTTTTCAGTCTGCATTCAAAGGTTCAGGAATTATAACTTCTCGTGAATATGGAAGATGCGGCAACTATTTTTTTCTAGTATAGTTCTCAAAAAAGCAACAAAAAGTGTTCTATGGTGTAACTCGATCGACATAACTTACCATTTTCGAGTAAATGCGAGCCGAAAAAAATTCCCGACTCCTCACCATTTTGCAATTTTCATTTCCACCCTTTATTTTTATTTTTTTTGGGCATTCAAATAGTGGAATTGATTTTTTTTTTGTTGGTAAGGGCGGCATTCTGGAAAAATAAGCAAAAAATTCTAAAATTATATTTGGCGAAGTTTTGTTTCGTGTTTTTTTTTTTTAGTTGGAAATCGTTATCACCACCTGATAGAACTCTTCAACTTGATGACAAATTGTTTTATAAATTTTCGATCAGAGCTCTCGTTCTAGAGTTATAGAGAGAAACATCTTCGCGCATGCGTACGGCGAACTGGCGAACGCTTGGTATTATGGCTCGGCCGACCTAAATTTTGCGTTGGGACGCGTCTTATGAAGCAAAAGATTGTACTTTTTGGTCGAACGGAAGGGGCAGCTAAAATTTCGAAGTGGTGGGAAATTCTTTTTCTTTCGAAAAATCGCGTGCAAGCTCAGAGAGATTGGAAAACTGTCATCCGAATTTCCGTACATCGAATCGTTTTTGAGTTATTCAAGAAAGTCTATGGATTAGCGTGCAGCCGAAACCACCACAGATACGGCCGAACGGATTATTGCAATCAATTTTTCAAGTGCCTGTAAGGTGTTTTTAGGGGTCTTATTTCCCGAAAAACTATTTCGCATAGTTGATACCCTTTATTAGGGGTAGTTTCAATCCCCCACCTCCCAAATGTTCCTTATCACCCTAGCAACAAAAATGTTCCCAACATTTTTCTTGAAATGCGAAAATTTTTTCGAACAACAATAAATTTTTTCCGTTGGGGGTTGGGGTGAGTTCAAAAAAATTTTTCAAACCCCAATCCAGGACGGACATAGACTTCCCTGACAAAATCTGAAACCATCGACTTTTTTCCTGAAGTGACTTTTTTGGACCACCCTGTATACTCGTAGTGAAGATCTTTCAATTCTGACCAGGAAGTCTCTCTGCCAACATTTTCGATCGGACGTCATCGATGGCCGCTAGAGCAGCAACTCAAATCTGGCGCATGCGCAGTCCCCGATACTCTGAAATTCGCTCTATTCGATTTTTTCGTCGCGAAAATGCCCTTGGAGCTATTTTAAAAAAATTTCCTTCGACCTGACAGATCCAAAAAATTAGAGGTGGGGGTAGTCAACCCCACCAAAAAATTTTAGACTCGATGTTCGATCGTTTGTACCCTGAAAGTTTTTTCGGAAAACCGTCATTTGGCCGAGATAGCAAGAAAGTGCCACCTGTAGGGGTTGATCGTAGGGGTTGACAACCCCCTCAAAACACTTTTCAAACCACCCCGAGTACGGACGTGTATACAGGTCGGTCATTATCTATTAGAAAAATATCCAGCTCATGTTCCCCGATAACGGGTGAGACAATGCGACGCTTGGCAGAAATCTGCCAATTCAATATATATATATATATTCTTTCGAACTTTTGGCTTACACTTCTAACAATAACTGACGTTAATTTGGATTCTGTCGTGATTTTTACATTTTTATTTTGTTCATTTGTTTAGAGCGTGTACCATATATATAAATCCTCATTTCTTTATATAATAGGTGTTCATAATTAACTTTGTCCATTCAGAATCTGACGTTAATTTGTAATATCTCGTGATTTTTGCACGTGTTCCGGGTTCATTTGTCAGAAGCGTTTTCATTTTTTCATATACAGAGTGTCCCATAAAATTTTCATTATAATTACTGACCTTTTTACGAAACTTTGGATTAATAAGCGTGTTTTCGGGTTTTCTGCGTTTGAATATTAGGTGGCAGTATATGCAGTAGAAACTATAAATATCAAAACTCTGATTTTACTTATAATTTTCCATAACGAAATTCTTTACCGTTGAAAGAATTCTTGGTTTATCCATAATTTCCCTAAAATGCCGTCAAATACTTTGAAGCAGCCTGAAGGAAATTTTCTATTATGAAAAAAATATCTCACTCTCCAAAGAAGCAGACACTACACGTCAAATACAACGAATATTCCTCAGAGAATTTAGCATGGAATCTTCACAATATAAGCAACCCAGTTATTCTACTTTGAAATTCACTCGAACGCTAACCATTTCAGATTCGTACATAACATCACATCAAAATCATTATGTTCAAACTCAGAATAATTAATGTAAAAATATTATCGTAGAAATTGGATAGTTTCTTCTCCTTATAGATCTAACAGTTCGCTACATTTTTTGTAGAATGAAGAAATGGGCAGGGATATTACCAAAGTTCAGAAATACTTGACGTATGTCTCTATCCATCCTGTATATAACTGTATCTTATTCTAAATCTGGAATACATTCATCTTCTGTAGTTGCTTGGGTGATTGCTCATTGAACATCGAAAATGAATATAGCTCTATGAGGAACCGTTACCCAGAATATTCATATATTCTGGTGGTCAGAATGTTAGAGCTGAAAAAATAATCATCAGGTCCATACCTCGATTCCCCATACAATCTATCAACTTTATAAGTCATCATGCTGTTCATAATAGATTGAACTGAATCACGAAAGAGGTTATAACATAACTGTAGGAACCTCTCATAAGCGTATTCAGCTCTCTTCAAAAAGTAAATTTGTATCCCAATTAAAATTTTATGTCCTATAAAAAGTCCAATTCTAAAAACTGACCTCGGAAATCCGTTGTGAAATTTCTATATTTCTTGAAACCTACTGGACTTCTATCGAATCATAATTGACTTGACTGGTTCATTTTCCATCAAGAGTTACGTAAATTTTGATAAAAAGCACTGCTGTCAGCATTCAATGGATTTAAGAAAAAATTATCCCCGGCATCAAATCACCAGTATTTAATAGGGGATGTTATTATACATATGAACCATTCCTTTGAATCCCTTTATCTACTACCCAGAATAAGAGCCCCAAAATACATTGCGTTGTTTTAAAAATCAAGTGAACAGAGGACATATGGGGATATGGGGACACCAAACGCGATTTTGTTACTTATGCCTTGTATTTTAGGATGAAAAATGAAAAGATTCGATGATTGCTCATGAAATACTTATATACCTTTCGACAAAGCAACACTTATAGCGAATTCATAAATTTTTAGCACTCTTTCAGTCTGCATTCAAAGGTTCAGGAATTATAACTTCTGTGAATATGGAAGATGCGGGCACTATTTTTTCTAGTAAAGTTCTCAAAAAAGCAACAAAAAGTGTTCTATGGTGTAACCTCGATATAACTCACCATTTTCGAGAGTAAATGCGAGCCGAAAAATTCCCGACTCTCCACCATTTTGCAATTTTCATTTCCACCCTTATTTTTTTTTCTTTTTCGGGAATTCAAATAGTGGAATTGATTTTTCTTGGTAGGGCATTCTGGAAAAAATAAACAGAAAATTCTGAAAATATTTGGCATGAAGTTTTGTTTTCGTTTTTTTAGTTGAAATCGTTATCACCACCTGATAGAACTCTCTTCAACTTGATGACAATGTGTTCTTATAAATTTTCGATCAGAGCTCTCGTTCTAGAGTTATAGAGAGAAAACATCTTCGCGCATGCGTACGGCGAACTGACGAACGCTTGGTATTATAGCTCGGCCGACCTAAATTTTGCGTTAAGGACGCGTCTTATGAAGCAAAAGGCGTACTTTTTGTCGTTGAACGGAAGGGGCAGCTAAAATTTCGAAGTGGTGGGGGAAATTTTTTCTTTCTCGAAAAATCGCGTGCAGAAAGCTCAGAGATTGGAAAACTGTCATCCGAATTTCCGTACATCGAATCGTTTTGGGTTATTCAAGAAAGTCTATGGATTAGCGTGCAGCCAAACCACCACAGATACAGCCGAACTTGGTTATTACAATCAATTTTCAAGTGCATACTGTGGGTGTTTTTTTGGAGGTCTTATTTTTGAAAAAAACATTTCTGCATAGTTGATACTACCCCTTTTTGAGGTAGCTTCAACCCCCACCTCTAAAATGTTCCTTATCACCCTGGAGCAGCAAAGAATGTTGTCCCAACATTTTCAAGTGAGAAATGCGAAGAATTTTTCGAACATTTATAAATTTTTTTCACGTTGGGGGTGTGAGTTCAAGAATTTTTTTTCAAATCCCAATCCGGGACGGACATGAACTTCCTGGACAAAAATGCGAAACCATCGGCTTTTTCCATAAGTGACTTTTTTGACCACCC
>JARTUT010001966.1:0-29106 GCA_030674115.1 Micraspis discolor
TCGCACTACCTTACTGCATCCTTACAACCAACATGCCGAGTTCGTCCAGACAATATTAACATCGAAGCAGGCTTGGAAAGTATAACACCAGCTTTATTTCTAGTAATTGTTTCAGTCCATTGCGACAAAAAGTGAAAGGTAAATACAGGGTGTCTCACCATTAGGAGTTAAAGGAGAAACGTACATCGTTGACAAGATTTTATTTATTGAACCCAATTAATAATTCCAACTTGTTTGAGGAAAAATATAAATTTTTCATGATAGTAAATATTTCTTAAGTTGAATAAATCTTACTGAATTTTGTTTTATAAATATTTTTATTGTTGCAGAATATCTGCGGAGACGCCGTATAATTCGATAAGATGAGAGGCAAAAAGGAAAATAGCCGTCAAGGATTTGAATCCAATGCTTACTTGTTCTCTTTGTGATGGATATCTGATCGATGCCACTGTCTTAGCGGATTGTCTTCATGTCTGTAAGTAGTCTTCGATTCTTATGAAAATGCATTGAGAAAATTTTTATCGGCCTGTTACTCAAATAGATATTTCCTTACCTTTTTAAATTTTCTATAATCCCATCTATCTCTCTTCCATATGTGATATGGAATTCACCCCAGCTATCCCATCAAGTTTTAATTCCTATATGATCTATTTCTGTTTTATTCATGTTTTTCTTTTATTTATTCCCTAAAACTTTCATTTCTACTTTGTACTTCTTCTCATATTGTTTAATAGTACACATTCGTATGCTTGAACAACTTGTAATACTTTTTAATTTTACTTTTTATCAAATATTTCTTTTGAAGTGTTACCTGCTTTGTCGATTGCATTTTCTACATCATGTATTGTTTCTTGGTTATCTTTATTTGGCATTATATTTTCAGCTGATTTTTCTTTTTAGAAGTATTCTTGCTGTAGACTATCTATGAGCTGCTCTACATCATTCGATTTGATGTTTTCACCTTTTCACTCTCAATCGCGCAGAAGCTTTCCACCACATCCGTGAATACGAAATAAATGTTTTTTCTTCTTTTTATTATCTTTTGAATTAAGTATTTGTTTCATGGTGAATATGTGGTCCTGTACACTTATTTCGTTTAGAAATCTACAAAAGGAATTTGACACTATCATATAACTGGTGCTATAATTTTTTTTTTATCCTTTGCTGCTCACATAAAAATCATTGGCTTTTACACAAAATCTTTTCATGAATCTGAAATTTAAAGAAATAGAACATTATTCAAATAATTTCCACTTTTTTAATGTTTTCAAAAATTTTTAGTGAATTTTGTAGATCTGCATAGTATGTTGAATACTCTATTGTTTCTTCTGAAAATTGATTACTATAAATCTGTATATAATTTCTTCATTCTTTACAAATAAAAAACAAGTTAACATAGATATTTATCTGGAATGAAATTCACAGGGAAAATGAGCTATTGTAAGTTTGTGAGTTTTTGAAAAACAATAGAATTTTCGACACAAATTTCTTAACTGTTAAATCACTACTGAGTGAAGTTGACAAGAGAATCAGACTAAAATAAAAATCAGCTATTCCCAAATTGATGCGAGATTTATGTCAAAGGAGCCACCCCGTGTATTTTATATTCCATAGTGTAGAAAAAATTTCTTGAAACACGTCTGCTGATTTTATTAGGGGGCATCTTATCAACCTATATTTTGAACGCGCTACACCCTAAAAGGGGGCCAGAGGGTTGCAACGTAATTTTTTGCGAAAAAATCAATTCTTTGGCTAAATTAGGTGATTTTGGTTATTTTAGTCAATTTTTAAGTACATAATACGGCTTATAAAAATTGGCTGGACGATATATAAGTAAATATAATCCAAGATTTTAGTGCTGAGAAATTGGTTTTTGGTGAATACGTTTCATCAAAATTGAGTTGCTCATACACTGTTGTGAACAGTCTTACAAAAACCTTTAATATCACTTGAACACTCATGTTTTCAGATTTTGTAAAAAGATCCGAAAAGAGCAGAAAAGGACAAAAAATCTTTTCATCCCCGAAATTATACCTTCATCAGTATTAATTTTTATTTAAGATTAGGAATAGCTGTCCATGCGCCTTATTGAGATTGACGCAGGCGTCGCCAGTACATGAATCACAATAAAAAATTTTTCGGAGTTTATTTAGTAGATTGCAAAACTTGAAAATTTATAATATAATCTAACCAAAATATTGAGCAAATCCGTTCGTTTAATTTTTTTCGAATAGTAAATATCTTTGTTAACATAAAAACGCCAAGTAATGTCAAATGAAAGTAAAAATGTTTTCACAACATTATGGAGAATTAAATTCAATATTTTCGTATTCCTTGTAAATAAATGATTTTTTTATTTCGTGGGTATGGAATCCTTTTTAAAAAGACGTTGAGGTTGTCCTTCAACTTCAAATTTATTTGTTGCTTGTTCAAAGCTCTACAAACACACACAGATTATTATAAAGAACATGGTTTTATGACTATAGGAATACCTCGGAAGTGGGAAACGTCTATCGAATTTAAATTAGAGTTCATGAATTTTTGAATTTTTTTGATGAAAACTATAAATCAATATGACAAAAAAAATGAACAATGCTGGAGTATAGAAACAGATTTTTGTGGAATGATGAGCTTATTCCCACTTCTACAAGTATTTGAAAAATAATATTGTTGGAAATGAACTACATAAATATTATATAAAATAAATAGGTGATGGGATATAAAAAATGTTATAAATGAAGTTTAGGTGTCTAAATCCTGTTTCGGGAAAATAAATTTAGTATGTTGTGGTAGATTGTACTCAAGCCCAAACAGTCAGTTCTCAGGTTGATATTGTCGGTTAATTGGATTTGTATCATCTCCCCTATATTACGTTTAAACCAATTGGACTCCATATCTAAAACTGTTGTCTCCTCAAACTTGAAATTGTGACCTGTAGTGAAGTGATGAGAGGCTAAAGCTGTTTTGTTGGTCTTGATTTGAATTTGGTTTTCGCAATCATTTTTGTGTCGACTCATTCTTTGTTTTAAATACTGTTTTGTTTTACTATGTATGATTTGTCGCATGAACATGGAATGTTGTAGATAACATTGATAAATTACTTAAAGGTGTTTGATCTTTCAACCTTGTGAACAGAATATTTGTATTTTTACATTATAATAAGCCAAATGAATGTTCTGACCAAGGGTATCATTAATTGATTAGGAAAGTCCATTTATAATGGGAAATTTGAAGTATTTGCCATTTGAAAGTGTTCTTTGAATAGTTGTGCGATTGATGTTCTTAAAATATGAGCTTATGCATTGGTTTATAAATTTTTAGGGTAGTTATTTTGGTGTTATGTTTTTTTATTCTTTTTAAGTTTATTTATTTACACAGTTAGGAATACAAACAGGTGACAATCATCCAACACAGTATTCACTATTAAGAATTACAAGTGTGCCAAAATTATCAATCAACGTTCATAGGCATAATATATATACAAGCATAGTACAAGGAAAAAAGAAAAAACTAGAATTTAACAAAAGATTAAAAACTAAAGTTCATCTCATGATGAGAAATATGGCTTAAGTTACAATCCTGTATAGGAGTCCTTTCATTATATTAATTTTATGGTTGATCGGGTTGATTGAACTAAAATTTAGTATCCTACCTGAACTTGTTGGTTTAGTATACCAGTTCGTTGTTAGTTCTCCACTAGCGGTTCTTTTGGACTTCTACATCTAAGAATGCTATTTTATTATTTTTCTTCCTTCTGGATGAGAATTGTATCTTAGGATCGAAGGAGTTAACGTCTTTTAAAAAAGATTCCATACCCACGAAATAAAAAATCATGTAGAATTTTTTCCTTTTTAAATGAAAGAAAATGTTTATAAATAATAATATCATTGTTGTCAATTATTCAAATATTTTTTTACTAACAATGTTTGAGGAAGTTCCGGTAAACAGTTGTTAATTGACAAATGTCTAGTTTTTTTTTGGAAAATTAACAGTGATGGAAAATTCAGACGGAAATCAGTTATTTGGAATGTTTAGATTATGTCGTATTTTTTAAGATGTTTCAATCTTCTACATGGTGTCTCAAGTTCGAGTGCTTATTGACGTTTCTGGAGAACTAGACATATTTGAAATCTGAAAATTGGGATTATGATATTGTTCGAAGTTCTCTACAGAGCTAAAATATTTTCGAAGCCCAAAACTTCCGGTTATACAGGAGTGAAAATAAATTCGACGAAAAAATTGTTTCTCAAGTTTTCCATTCCTGGTATGATCGAGTATTCAATAGTGAATACATTTCTGTTAAAACCATTGTATTGAATCGAATAGTTCTCAAAATATCTAAAAAAACTGGAAAAAGTCAGTAATATGTTCATTATTCTTATTTTAAATATCCTGAGCGTAAACCTGTTTTTTACATCAAAGAGAAAGGATGTGAAAAGGTCATGCATCTTTTAGATTTCAAAAATATCATCACAGGATGTTTCAAATTATGTGTTGAAAATTGTGATCTTAAATTGGCCATAACTTCTGTTTTACAAATTAGAACCCTATTTTTTTATAATTGTGTTGGATTCTATGGTCAAAAATAATGATAGTTTTCTCACATGATTATGCTCCTAAATTCAATAATTTCTGAGTTATTTGAGATTTTTTGGATTGATGTAGTACGTAGAGTCAAATTGTTCGAATCTGATTCTTAAGTATATTCTGTGAGCATAGAAGACAAATCATCCCATTTATAATTCACAAGTGTCAGACAGGTCTTATTGCTAGTCGTTATAAAATTTTTGATTTCACAAAATGAATCGTTGCTATTCTAATAGTGAGATTTTGGATTTATTTCTTATTATTGTATTTTTTCAATTTTATACGCAATACACATTCAAATTCACTTAATTTATTTATTTATTTATTTATTTATTAATGATATTGTTTATTTCGAATCCATGGTGGATGACACAAAATGTTGAGTATCCAATGAGAGGTATCACCATTTTTTTTTACAATTTCTCAAAGATGTTTCAAACTTTCCAAATTTTGGAATGTAAGAGCCCCTAAAGAATACAAAAAAAGGGCAGTTGATGAAATTAGTATTTCAACATATTTCGAAGCGAATGAGAATTCATCTCAATAGGAAACACATTAAATAGATTCGCTACTTCAGTACACCGAATTATTATAATAAATAAATTATGATAATAAAAATACGTTTCAAAACTTAAATTAACAAAATAAATGATCAGGTATGAGTTTCAATATGGTAACCATTTTGTTCCACACACTTTCGAATACGTCTTGAAACACCTCGGTGAGTCGCTCGCTCAATTTCCTCCCCCTTTAGTGAGCGGAAAGCATCCTCCACACGCCGTTTCGAATCTTCTTTGCTTTCAATAGGAGATTCATAGACTATGTTTTTTATTCTACCCCATAATTAAAAATCTAACATCGGAGATCGTGGGGGGCAGTGAAGAACGGCGTCCGATCCACCGATTACCAGACATTGCATTCAGTTCTTCAGACACCTCATGCGAACTATGTGCCGGAGCCCCATCCAATTGATAATATGCGGTTGTCGACATACTCAACGGCAGTTCATCCAAAAACTCAAACAAAATTACTCAGGATTTCCAAAAATTTTTCTGTATTTGAATTTTCTTCATAAATATAGTACCGCACTTTATTTTTTCATCAAAAGAGCAAACACATTAAGAATTTGTTCTGGGGTTTTTTGTCTTTTTCTATGAGGATTTTCATTTCTCCAAATGTGGCGATTCTTTCTATTAAATAGTTGAATTTTGCTTCGTCTGTCCAAATGATCTTTTTCAAAAAATTTTCATCATTTTCAAGTTTTTCTAATATTCCTCTACAAAAATTCAACGTTTTTATGTAATCACCTGGTTCTAATGCAAGAACTTTCTCATATTTGTAGTCATGCATGTTGTGCTTTTTCAAAATTCGGTGCACTAAATTTCTGTCTAAATCGATTTCATGAGCTGCACATCGAATAGATGCATTTTCATTCGTTTCGAAATAAGTCAAAACACTAATTTCATTTTCCTCATCATCAACTACTCTTCTTTTGTATTCTTTAGAGGCTCTTACACATCCAAGACTTTGAAAGTTTGAAATATATTTTATAAATATCTTCTCCGTCATGGAGGGTAAATGGGGATACTTCTCGTTGAAGGCCCGGCAGGTTCTACTAATAATTTTCTCTTACCAGCTTTTAATCTTTATAACTATGAGCTATTAAATCACATGATTTTAGTAATAGTATATCCTATTAACGTCATTTAGAACTCATTAACTAGACTAAAAATGAATTCCCATCAATAAGTACCTCAATCATCAATGATAATATCTTTTACAGTTTGCCGAGGCTGCATAATCAAATATTTCGACAACTGTAGGACAGCATGTCCCAATTGCAACATAATATACAAGAAGAAAAACCAAATCTGCTTCAGGTAAATTAAGAAAAAAACAAACAAACCTTAAAACTGATACTAATCAACATTTAATCACAGGTCAGATCCAATCTTGCAATCTCTAGTATACAAACTTGTACCAAACTTATATTCGAGAGAGATGCAGACGAGGGAAGATTTCTACAGGAGTACTGGCGTAAGAGCTAACAGTTCCTGTAGCGATGACAGTGTGATAGACAAAGAAAGGGATAATCTCAAAGACCAAGAAGATATGGTGAGTTTCGAAATGCGATAAATTCAACTTGAATTATAAAAAATATTTAATGTTACAGGTAACCTCAAATGTGGGCGATAAAACAGATTTCTTCAGTTCGGACGACATGATTTCCTTATCGATCGAGTACTACCAGTACCACCTGGATAACACGTTGGTCGGAAGTGAAAAAACAAAGTTAAAACCGATGTTATAAATGATAGTGGCAGCGACAATAAAAGTTTAGTGAATATTAGTGAAATTAAAGAAACTCTGAGTACGACTTGTGAGAACACTAAAATAGATGAAGTGAAGACTGAAGAAAAAAAGTGATAATACGGGTGTTAGTGAAAGTTTTGGTGATAGTAAAGATGGAGAACAAGGTGAAGTACACGAAGCAGATTATAAAAGGTACCTGAAATGTCCGGCAGCTGTGACTATGCAGCTTTTGCAGAAATTCGTTAGGATGAAATATGGACTCACGTTGAATCACAGGGTAAGCGAGATAGATATGAGCAAACTACTTTTTCCGCAAATCGCCAGGAAATTTTGACATTCCTGTCAAAATTTCTTGAAGAAAAAGTCAGGACTTCCTTACTGTAAGAAAATGATATTTCCGTACAGTTGTTAGTGTTCTACAAAAATGATAGAAAACACATTGCTTATAAGGAATTAATTTATATTTTGAAAACATCAAGTCATTGCTGAATACATTTTTAAGATCAATTTGTTATATTTACAGTAATTTGACAGTTAGTACAATTATTGAACATTGGAAGAATACTCTTAGAACTATGAGAAACATTTTGGACAACATGCAAGATGGAAGGGTCATTTTGTTGAATATTTTGTAATGTGAAAATTTTATTTGCCACTGCAACCTTATTGTTAAGGGATTCTTCGATATACCCTTCAGCAACGTTTGATGACTTCCATCCGCCATGCCTCTTTAAACTAGTTATGTCTGCACCAGAGTCAACCAATATTGTTGCAGAAGACCGACGAAAGCAGTGACCAGTATATTCTGTCGGATTTACCAATTTCAAATAAGTAGCAACTATTTTGGGCATTTTTCTAAATTGATGAAATCCTACCACTTGTCTACAACCCTTTCCACTTTGATATTTAAAGAAAAATCGGTCACTGTTCATATTTTCTGGTCTTAACGAAACATACTTTCGGTAAACATTCAAGTAGATCTGATTAATTACAAATGATCCTGGTTTGTTGGTTTTCGGATCAGGTATGCTGATTAAGAGCTTAGATTCTATATCGTGTACAGTCATTCGGACTAACTCATCCATTCTACAGGCTCCAGAAATACCAAATATTACAGCCACCTAAAAAATAAATAAAGCTATAATCTAAATAGAAATTAAAAACTTGTAAATTACCTTAATCATTAAATTTTCTTTATCTGGAGCTTCCTGGATAAATTTTTCAATTTCTTCCTTCGTTAAAATCTTAGATTTCTTTGCCCTATAACCTTGAGCTTACCGTTTCAATAAAGAACGAAGTTTTGAGTATATAGATATATCTACAGTGTGTTTAAGTGCAAGGGTTGACTTCAGCATTGAATAATTGGCCCATAATGTTGAAGATTTCATCTTTAAACAAAGGTCTAGGAAGTATGCCATTACAACATTTTCTGAGAAAGAACTCTTATTTTTACTCATGCGATAATCCATAAAACGTCTGTATGCATTTTCGTACTTTTCTCTTGATTTCTTTGGCAATAATTCTAATGAAGCAGTATTCACTGCCTCAACCAGCTCTGGAGGAGTCCCAGGAATGGAAATTTCATCATCACTTATCATTTTACTTTCGAGAACACCAGAAATTAAATTTATAAGCGTCAAGTTTGACAATTAAAATCGAGAAAGACAGACAACTTCCATTCTTAGATGTACTGCACATAAACAAAATGGAATCCCAAGAACCACTGTGTATAAAAAGTCAACGAACACAGGACAATATCTACATTTTGATTCAAACCACCAACTAAACACTAAATTGGGAGTAGCAAAATGTTTATTTGATAGAGCAATAAATATTTGTTGCACTGAAGAAGACCAAAATGAAGAAATAAATAACATCTCGAAAACTCTTAGAAGCAATGGCTACCCCAAAAAGATATTAGAAAAAGCTAGACGAACAAGAGAAAGCCAACCAGAACCAACAGATATAAATCAGACCATTAAAACCGTAATTCCTTATGTAAAAGGTTTGTCGGAGAAAATGAGAAGAATTGGAAATAGATACAACATAACGACTGCATTCAAAACTCAAGACACTATCAGAGCTAAACTTACAAAAGTTAAGCCTAATAATGAGACACAAAGGACAAAGAACTGCATATATGAATTACCTTGCGAGTGCGGAAGATCTTACATCGGAGAAACTAAACGCCCTCTGAATGTACGAATAAAAGAACATCAAAAGCTTCTACGAGTACTAGACAGCGACAAATCCAGGTTGGTCCAACATGCTGTAGATGAGAATCATCGTATAAAGTGGGATGAAGCATCAATAATATCCAAAGAAGAAAAACTTGCAAGAAGAAAAATCAAAGAAGCAGCATTTATGAAAATAACACCTGATTCCATAAGTGCCCCATCTATAGATCTGCCAGAAGTTTGGACGCCGATAGTTCGATCCAACTTAAAAAGATCATCATATCACAGATGAGTATATAACATCGTTCATTTTCTTTCATGACTTCTGTCAATCGACTTTTGAAAATTGATACTTTTCAGAATGTTTCTTACTTTTATCCTTGATAAAGATAGAAGATGTCTATCGAAACGTCGGAAATCATTACATCCACAATAGATGATGGTAATAGCCCAAACAATCATTCAACACGAGCTCCATCATCAACAATATCTCGTCATCAGATACGATCAAACTGTGTAATCCAAGGGATTGAAATTGCAACCGCATGACCCAGGAGGCCAATGAATCGGAGCTTCTGCACCACTACCTATTCATCTATTCGGAAAATCGTTACTCAACATATTACGACACCTTCTATCAAAGTGCGGGGGAGCTCCATCGTGCATAAAAAATAGATATTCTCGCTCGTTTACCGTTAAATTTTCTTATATCTGGAATAAGTGATAACTTAAAAAGTCCAGGTACATATCACCATTTAAATTTCCAGGTAGAATGTGATAACCTATTAATTTGTTGCCTGAAGTTGCTGCCCAAACATTAAATATACCTTGTCGCGTTGAAGTGGCCTCATCCATAAAAAGAATACATTTAAAAAAATTTGGATTGAGGGCTGTCCTTTCTTGTAATGTTTGACCAAAATCCATTCTAACCGGTAGATCGTCTGGCAAGAGCTCTTGGACTTGTCTGTAATGATAAGGATGTAGCTGCTGCTCTTTAAGTACTTGAAGAAGACGTATTTGTTCGTCTTGCCACATCCCTTACGCTAACTATTTGATTTTGATCAACTAAATTCAAAATCATATTTTCTTTATTGATTATTCTTGTTGTTCTTGGCCTACCAGAATTTATTTTTTTTTGGTCCCACACTCCCAGTTTCTCGACAACGTCGTCCAATTGCTCTAAATGTATTTTTACTTGGAAAGTTTCTTCGAGGAAACTTTTCTGCATAACGCGTGACAGCGACACTAGCGTTTCCTAAACACTCTCCTAAGGTTAATAACAAGTCAGTGTATTCAAAATTTGAGTACATTTTGATTAACAATATCTAATTTAACAATTAGAAATGTAATTATTGTTGACTCAAGGTCAAAACTATTAAATGAAAGACGGTTTTCCATGGCAACTGAAATTTCAGAGAAAATGCTATTGCCGTGCAGAATTCATCGGTTATCACTTCATAATTTTCAAATCGAAATACTCCTAAAACGGTACACAGTATCGAGTTATACCATGAGTACCTTTTTTGTGACACACATTGAATCATGTTTAAGTACGCTTGAAAATTTACTTAATAAATTTATTTAATATTAAAAAAGTTACAACACTACTTGGTACGAACTGTGTAACTAGCGCCCTCTACGAGAGTCAGACATAAAAACGAATTCATTGGATGTATCAGCTTCCAAAACATATTCGTATAAAATTTTATTACAATGTAGCCAGCAGTTTCTGCAAAATTTTAAAAAATGTGTATATTTTTTTTTTCTTCAAGGCCCTGTATCTTGAATACGGATGGCGTTACGAAAATTTTTTACTGAGCAAACCCCAATTAATTTTTTAGTTTTCTACTTATCCTAGAAATGGGGTCACCTTTTTTTTGAAACACCCTGTGTAATCCTTAAGTGAATTACATAATGGAGAATAAATTTTAAAAAAAATCTATTTGATTAATTAATTCATTATTCATTTCTTAATTTTGGCTAGTATAGACGAGTTTTCAACTTGTAAATCGCAGATTATGTACAAGTCTGATCTAATTTTTGTGACCACAGATCTAAAATATTTTCTTCATAAAAAATTATTTTTTTTTTGTGCTTATTTGTTATTTCCGAAATTATCTTGATTTGTTAATTTTCTTTACAGGTGGACATCATTTATAAAGGGGAGATTTTACCAGATTATTTTACGCTGATAGATGTGGCGTACACATTCAAATGGCGAAGGGTAAGTTGATATATTTCTTGAAAATTTTTTTAATTTTCTGAACAAACTGTTCTTGAAAATAATCCAGAAACGAATCAAACAGACGACAGACAAACACCGATAATCTCTATTGGTTACCTGAATTATACATTGTTCTCTGTACCTACAGGATACACTCGAATGTTTATAAATACTTCGTGGACTATTTATAGACATTTTATTACTCCTCTTATCTCTACCTAGTAATTTCCTTCTCGTTGTTTGCGACTCATTTGATAAAGTTTTGATTTGTTCAGCTTATAAGTGAATAAAGCTGATTATGTATCTTGGGGACAATTCCGATATACAGGGTGGAAATTTAAAGGAGTGTTATTATCGAATTATATCATTATTTAGTTTGAATATGATTAAATAAAAACTTATTTAATAAAGTTTCCACATTTATTGTGTTTTAACAATATGTAACACTACATTTGCAACAATTGTTTCGCCAAATTCTTGGCTTCTTCAGGCGAGTTCGATATTAAACTACTCCAAAAATTTTGAGTCTTCCTTATATATTTCTCAAGATGGAAGAGGGGACCGGTATTCTAAATGCTTCTAGGATTTTTTATGGCATGTTCATCAATGGTGATCTGTTGACATCCGTTTGGTCATTGAGTAACATATTTTGCTTGTTATATCTGTTAATTTCCATTGTTTCTAGTATATTAAGCCTTCTGCTTTTGTTTTCTATGTGCAGAATTTTATAGTTTGGATCAAACATATGTCCCTCGTCTAAAAAGATGGGTCGCATAAGTTGAGTTCTGTTTTTATTCAGGAAACTACTCAAATGTTCTTTAATCCTCTTCTCAAAGTTCCTTCCTGTTTGTCCAATATATACTTTCTGGCATGAACCATAATTCAACTTATACACTCCTGATTTTTTGTTTTTATCTAATTTATCTAATTTATCTTTATTATTTTGATTAAATTACTTAAAGTATTATTGGTTTTGAATGCTACATTGAAATTCCTTTTGTTTTTTAAAAAATTTGCTACTTCTATTGATTTTTACCTGTGAAATTTAATGTTATATATCTATTCTGTTCTATTTTGTCGTTTTTGGGGTATATTAATGTTAAAGCTTGATTTAATAGGAATTTATTCAATATTTGGTCCACAAGGTCTGGTTTGAAACCATTATTGACAGAGATTTGTTTTATAGTATTGAGCTCACAATCAAAATTCTGTTTCTTCATAGGTGTTTTGATTAGTCTATATACCAATATATACAAATCTCTGTTAATAATGGTTTCAAACCAGACCTTAGACTAAATATTGAATAAATTCCTATTAAATCAAGCTTTAACATTAATATACCCAAAAACGACTAAAAAAGAGAACAGAATAGATATATAACATTAAATTTCACAGGTAAAAATCAATAGAAAACAGCAGTTTTTCAAAAACAAAAGGAATTTCAATATAGCATTCAAAACCAATAATACTTTAAGTAATTTAATCAAAAATAATAAAGATAAATTAGATAAAAACAAAAATCAGGAGTGTATAAGTTGAATTGTGGTTCATGCCAGAAAGTATATATTGACAAACAGGAAGGAACTTTGAGAAGAGGATTAAAGAACATTTGAGTAGTTTCCTGAATAAAAAAACAGAACTCAACTTATGCGACCCATCTTTTAGACGAGGGACATATGTTTGATCCAAACTATAAAATTCTGCACATAGAAAAACAAAAGCAGAAGGCTTAATATCCTAGAAACAATGGAAATTAACAGATATAACAAGCAAAATATCTTACTCAATGACCAAACGGATGTCAACAGATCACTATTGATGAACATGCCATCCAAAAAAATCCCAGAAGCATTTAGAATACCGGTCCTCTTCCATCTTGAGAAATATATAAGGAAGACTCAAAAATTTTGGAGTAGTTTAACATCGAACTAGCCTGAAGAATAACAACAATCTATTTTCATCCAGTCACCACCTCAGCTGAACTTCTTGTATAAATAAAAACAATCAAAACAAGTTCTCGAAAACCAATTTCTCGAGCCCACGTTGGGCGCCACTTTATGTCACGAGCTCCGCCCGGTTCCCAGAGAGTGTACCAAATACCTCCCGGACTAGCCTCAGAGCTGAGACTATTTACTAGGCGCCACTCTCTTTTTATGATGTTAAATAAAAGGGAGGTATCACCACAGATCTCAGGGGAAAACAAAAGAGAGAAAACGTACACGAAAACCCACTCTCTAGAAGCCAGAAGACAAGCTCGGATCACACAAAATGAGAGTAGTGACTGGTAGGAAGAAAAAAAAGAGAATCAATTGTTTAACAATTTAATCTCACCAAAAATGTGGTGATAACTTTTCTACAACTAATCAATGTCCTACCACAAAATATCTCTATCGAACTTACTTAGTCAAATATCTTAATATGTTTAACTGAATTATATTAATAAACTTATCACCCCAAAGGTGGAACCTCAAAGATTAGGATTAATACTGGCCAGCATGAATAAAACACCTATGTAACGGTCTATATCTAGGTGACTGAACAACAGGTCAACTGTTTATCGCTATATCAATGTCTCTCGACCTAAGTCGTTTATATTCCTCAGAATAACTTAAAATGCTACGGACTAACCTTCCATAACAGTCTAAGATGTACAGTGACTCCAGAACAAAAAGGATATTATGGGTTCTCAAATCAACATTCACTCTTTCAACCCTCGTAGAAAGAGAGAATTAAGGTCAATACGTACTTGTGGCTCTTCGTAATAAGGTCAATTCACATTACTTCCACAAGGCAAATGGCAACCAGGGTGTCTATTGTCTGATCTTCCAAGTAGAATGTGTTCAGATAAGCCTAGTACAGATGGTTTTGTACAGAACGTAGATCCTACGTAGACTCACCTATGTCAGACAACCTCAAAAACCGCCTCAGACAGCTCGCAGACAGTTTGCAGATGGTTCACAGAGTTCATACAGAGTTCACAGACAGTTCGAGATCCGCAGCACAGGCAAACATAAGTACTCTCAACATAAAACGGAGCTAAAATAAAAGAAAGTTGCAGAAATGGAGCAACGTGACCGAATATAGGTTATCTTACCTAATCTTCTCCATCGAATATCTTCCCCTTTATAATCCTGCATTAAGCGTTAACCTTTTCCATAAAAACCAAATAGAAACAGGTCTCTATTAGGGGCTTAAACCATAAATCTTTGTTCCAATCCGCAATCAATACGATAAAATCCAAGAGTTTAATGGTTTGATACTCGCCAGAAAAAACGGAAAAGAAAGCAAAGTGACACGCTCCAGACTGATTTGCGTCCAACCCGACATATACGACCACAGATGCAATCACAGAGCGGAAGAGTATTCAGTAACGCTACCATCAACAGCAGAGTAAAGCCACGGGTCCGGAAAACGTAATTATCTAGGTAGCGGCGTTGCCAATAGTTGGTCGGAACTAACGGAACCCCGGAAATTTTTAAACTGTGATATGGTTCATGCCAGAAAGTATATATTGGACAAACAGGAAGGAACTTCCGAGAAGAGGGATTAAAGAACATTTGAGTAGTTTCCTGAATAAAAAGCAGAACTCAACTTATATGACTCCATCTTTTAGACGAGGGACATATGTTTGATCCAAACTATAAAATTTCTGTACATAGAAAACAAAAGCAGAAGGCTTAACTATCCTACAAACAATGGAAATTAACAGATATAACAAGCAAAATATCTTACTCAATGACTAAACGGATGTCAACTTAGATCACTAATTGATGAACATACCATAAAAATCCCAGAAGCATTTAGAGTTTAACATAGCCTGAAGAAGCCAAGAATTTAAGAAACAATTGTTGCAAATGTAGTGTTACATATTGTTAAAACACAATAAATGTGGAAACTTTATTAAATAAGTTTTTATTTAATCATATTCAAACTAAATGAAATGGATTTCCATCAAGTGATGACCTCAACCATTCAAGATTATATCATTATTTTAGTAAATTATAGAAAATGCCTGAAAAACGTCAATTTCTGTATTTAAGTGTAAGTTTCTTGCACAGGAATGCAATGGTAAAGGGTGTTTCACGCAAGTCTGCCATATTTCAATTCATTTCTGGATAAATCCTTTAATGAACTGATTTCAGCAAACAATATCAAATATGAATTACATAGAGTGAAATTTTGGAATGAAGTACTCTGGAAATGTTGGTATTTTTTACATTACATATAATGTACATAGGCGTACAAATAGAAAACCGCCATTTTACTTCATAATTTGAGGTTTTATTACAAAAAATTCTTGCCCGCCCTCTGAATATTCTGACTTTTTCATCGTAGGTCACAAGTACTTTCAATTCCTTCTTCGAAACTGTCAAACCCTTCAAAGTTTTACGACTTAAAAAACACATTTCAAGCAAAAGTGCACCAAAACATCAACACACTTTATCAGCGCCACGAATTGGCACATGGCTACGGCGCCTAATGAATTACCACTCGAGGGGTTGATCTGTTCTTTCTAAGAACTTGAAAACATGCGAATTTCTCAGATTTCTCAATATTCGGTTGCAAAGCACAGGTCCGCACTGGCACCCAACATCGTCCAAAAATTTCGATTCTTCAGCGTTTAATAACCCAAGGAGGTATCGGACAAACATCGTCAGCGAGCGGTTCATCATTGCAAAAGCAAACAGAAAAGGCTCACTGTTGTCTCAGCTAATTACCAGTGTCTTTGCCGCCTTATAGGACTGGTCGTAAATCGTTCGAGCTACGGAATGCGTTTTTAAGCGGTCTTCTACTTCTTGGCGGTCCGAGGCAAAATGTGGTAACTTCGATTAGGATGTTAAGTATGGAAGAGATGACTGTCGTACCATGAGAGATTGAAAGAAGAGATAAGAATCTTTCGAGATATCTAATAGCTTGGGGAAACCCTATGAATTTGTGATGTTGCTTTGTGCTTGGGATATTTATTGATTCGTTTTGCAGAATGGGAAACTTATTTTGATTTGACTTATTTATAATTTGAAAAAATGTTATGGTCACAACTCAATCGGAACATTTTATTTGAGTTTTATTTATTAAGGGTGGGTTGTAGAACAGTTTGTTAGCTTAAAATTTACTTTAACGTTTTAACTTCGTTGTCAACTATTTGGTTAACCCATGAAAATTCAAAAAAAACAATATAGGAGCTGCTTTGAAACTAAACACCCTTGGTTTAAGAACAAAGTGTATAGAATTTATTATAATAGTGATAGAATCACGAAAATTAAACAAACTAGATATGAATGAGTAGATTTTTTTTTGGGGAAAACCTAAATACCTAGTTAAAAATGTGAAATGAAAAGGAAGGCTGCATTAGTTGAATTTAGTTATCGATGAAGACCTTCTCGTACTTTTAAAATTAGGATTGTTTCCAAAGATTTCACGAAATTTCTTCAAGATTCAACATTCAAGCAGTTCAACAAATGATATAACCGAATGATCAAAAATAATACAAATTGAAATTTGATCTCTCAGTACTTTCGAAATCTCTAGACATAACAATTTCTCTTTTGTTCAATTTACTTAAATCGATAGAATATTCTTTAGTATTATATAAACTATCTGGTAAATAATGAGTTCTAGTTACTCTACTAATATGCCATGGTACAAATGATTAATAAAAAGATCGTAGAAAATATTGCAGGGACTTTTGGCTGACAATATTTAGTTAGCAAACAATAAAACATATAGATCAGGGGTTAGTGACGGGGTGTCATACAATTCGGCGTATGGCATAAAAACCTAGGGAAAAAACCCTGGCTCTCCGTCTAAGTGTGAAATTACAAGAATATGGTGAAATATATTTTAGGGACTTCTTTCTTCAAGAGTGGTCTTCTGTTGATGGAGACAGGGACTTCTTCAAGTTGCCTACATCGAATCTGGAAATAAAAAGACAAAAGCAGAAAAAAGAACTGAATAACTAAAATACGAATCATATTCGTTTGAAATTTATTACCCATTCCAAGAAAAAGTCGGAAACATCATGAATAGCCTTAAACCATCTTGAAATTTATATATGGGACAACTATTGATGAGACGAGGTATTGTTCCTTCTGCTTCTTCACATTCACAACTTGCGCTAGGAACTGAGTTCCATCTTAATAGCATGTTATTGGTACAACCATGACCTGTCTCAAACGATTATGAACTGTCCAAATTTTTCTTGGAAGATCAAAACCAGGAACTTTTTCAGAAGCATCTGAAACGAGATACTTACTGAATATTTCGTAAGAGTTCCACTCAGTCTTCCATAATTCTTTATCACTTATGTTGATATTGAAGAACGTATTATGCCATAATGGTTTACGTCAATCTGGGAATTCTATTTTGTGGAATATATGAAATAATTGGGAATAAATTGGGAAAAGAATGATATTTGTTTCAAGAATTCAGAGCTGCAGTCTGTCTGCGAATATGGGGAGGGACAATATTAGACAATACTGGTAACCAATGAACCGGTGTAGATCTTATGGTGCCAGTAATTATTCTCATGGATGTATTCAATTGTGCATCGATTTTTTGTGTATGTGCACTATTAAACCAAACAGAGCAACAATACTCAGCTGCAGAAAAAACTAGGGCTAGAGATGCTGTGCGAAGAGTGGAAGCATCAGCACCCCAAGATGATCCAGCTAATTTCTGAACAATATTATACCTAGTTTTCAGTTTTAGGCTCAGATCATTTAAATGAGCCTTGTAATTGAGAGATGAATCTAATTTATGTTCGATAGGAGAATCATTGAAAGTTACAGCTAATTTCCAATATTTTTCAAGATTATTCAGATGGAAACAAGATACCTCTGTTTTGTTGGGATTTGGACATAATCACCACTCAATAAAATAATTCTTAAAATTTCTAAATCATATGACAGTATGTTTTCCAGAGTATGGAAATCCGAATGTTGGTAAACAATACCAATGTTGTCGTCATAAACAAATTTCTGAGATGATGTCGTGGGTAAATCACTTAGATATAAATTGAAAAGTAAGGAGCTAAAACTGATCCTTGAGGAAAACCGTTTTTCAATGTTTTGAAATTGCTACTTTTATTGTCAATAAAAACACGAAATCTTCTATCAGATAACATATTTTCTAATAATCGTACCATTTTCCCACACTTCAGACGGGTATAGAGTTTGAAAATTAATCCATCTTTCCACACAGTGTCATATGCCGACGATAAATCAATAAAAGCAGCTCCTGTTTTCAACCTATCTATGAAGCCTGATTCTATGAAAGTTGTAAGGCTGAGAACCTGATCGGAACAATTTCTATTTTTCCTAAAGCCTCCCTGGAAATTTTGTAGAGCATTTTCTATAGAAGATTCAATTCTAAAAAGAATTAGCCTTTCTAATCTCTTGAACGGAACACTCAATAAACTGATGGGTTCATAACTACTAGGATCACAAGGATTTTTTCCTTGTTTCAAAATACCTATTACTTTAACCTTTCGAAATTCGGAAGGAAAGTTTCCTGAATTCAGAATATTGTTATAGAAAGACAATAACTAAGACAAGGCCTTTTTTCCTAAATGTTTGATGAATTCTGGATAAATTCCGTCAAAATCTGCTGCCTTTCGAGAATTGGTAGATTTGATTGCAGCCCTCAATTCATCTATATTGAATGGATATGACTCATGTTCTATATACGTTATGATATTGCTATTTGAAGATGTTGAACCAGTACAGTTAATTTTGTTTATTCTTGGTTAGATATCCATTTTTAAGGTTGAAGTGTATGTCTTTCAGTCGAACACTACCGTGCGCCAGCGCCCAATGACTTGACTTCAGGAAGGTTATGATCTCGATTCAATTGAATCTAAATACGATTGTTAGTGTGAGGAGATAATCTTGTTCTATTTTTTTTGCCATATTAATTAAGCTGAAATATAATAATTTTTATACTTAATATTAATAATTTGGACAGTGGTGCTTGGCCACGTGGGGCGCCAAGTTGAGGTTAATCAAAGTCCTGGATGAGAGGTTGCTGGTTATTTTACAGAGAAAGCCGTGAAGCAATCAGTTTTAAAACTAACTAACATAAATTTTGAGGAGAGATGACAAACAAAATTTACAAAATAACTTACCTAACACCAAGCACCACTGCCCTAATTATTAATATTAAGTATGAAAATTATTATTATTTTTTCGCTAATATGGTTGTTAAAAATAGAACAAGATTATCTCTCACAAACTAACAATCGTATTTAGATATCGCAATTGAATCGAGATCGGTACCTTCAAAAGTGCACGGTAGTGTTCGACTGAATACACACTCCTCAACCTTAAAAATGGATATCTAACCAAGAATAAACAAAATTAACTGTACTGGTTCAATGTTTATATCTGAATTGTTCCATTCATTTAGATTATGACTCTGTATATTGAATTACTCTTGATAATTGATAGTTGATAGTTTTTTTTAGCATAATTAATAATATATAATTAATTATATTATAAATATACAGGGTGAGTCTTTGACCACTGCGTTAATTTAAACCATAGATTCTTGACGTGAAAGGAAACATTTTCTTCCTATAACATTTTTACAAATTAGGCCCCGTTCAAAAGATATAGGGTGTAAAAATTTCATAAAAAAATAGCATTTTCACCTGCAATATTCAAACGGCAATATCAATTGAAATGATCTCCTGTAGAAGGTTTTTGATAACAGTCACATATTTTTACTAGATTTATTCCAGTTTCTCACTACTACTGTACAGATTGGATAAATTGCACTCTTCAAATAAACAAATTCTCCAAATGCGAAAGTCAAAAACAGTTAATTTTTAATATTGTGAGCAATAGCTATAACACGAAAACTAGATCTGATGGAATCAAAATAAATATGGTTATAAAATGAGGGTAGGTAGGTTATTTAAAATTAGTCAGCACCTTTCTTGTTACAAAATTTTGTTGACCAGTGTAATCATGATTATCGAACTATTAATCACCTATGTCAACATTATTTCAGTTAATTCGACTACATTAATATCATTTTTAATGGCATCCTTACCCAACTGTATAATACCAATGAAATCACTTTTCGGTTAGCACATGGTAGAATTCTTCGAGGTAAAAATAGTAAGGCATGTTGAAGCACTGCAAAGGCCTGTTTTTCACGCCACATTATCGGTCTCAGCTCATCGCCTTCGGTCTTTTGTATGTAAATGGGTCGAAAGAGAACATTAGTACTGACAAATACGATCTATTGTCATCGTATCTGATGGATTTAAGTGTTGGTCTGGCACCAGGTTCCGAGGACCCTCGTTATCGACGTATTGTCACGTGGGAGAATGGCGTCGCAGGACTGCTGCTATTCACAAATATTGAATAAGTTGAAAAGTTGTTGACGAGAAATTTTTGATTTAGAATTATTATTTGGGTAATATAATTTATGTAATCCTCATGATCGTACTATCGTTTTTAAGACGAAAGAATTAGCTTTTGAAAAAAGCCAACAATGTATATATATATGTATAAAATAATTGGAAATAAATTAGAAAAAGAGTGATATATTCTCCAAGAATTCAGAGTTGCAGTCTGTCTGCGAATATGGGAAGGGACAATGTTGAACAAAACTGGTGAACAATGAATCGGTGTAGATCATGGTGCCAGTAATTATTCATATGAGAAAAGATTAATATTTAAGATATTTTAAACATTCAGACTATCATCAATATGACACGAGGAACAAATCACTTATTAGGAAGGACTTCCTAAAACTGAGCAGGTCGCAAAAAGGTATTGGATTCTGTGCTGTGACTTTCTATAATAAACTTCCTGGTGGGATGAAGAAACTGCCAATACAAGATTTTAGAACTAAAGTAAGAAGGATGTTGACAAAAAATGTTTTCTATTCAGTTTATCAATTTCTTGATCGATCCTTCGAGGATTTTGATTTTGTATGATTTCAGTCCTCAAAGTGTGACGTGTGAAAACAATGTAATTTTGTTGATCACAAATAAACTCTCTCTCTCAGATGGATGTATTCAATTGTGTATCGTTTTCTTGTGTATGTGCACTATTTAACCAAACAGAACAACAATACTCAGCTGCAGTTAAGACTAAGGCTAGAGATGCTATGCGTAGAGTGGAAGCATCAGCACCCCAAGATGATCCAGCTAATTTCTGCAGAATATTATTCCTAGTTTTCAGTTGTAGGCTAAGATCATCTAAATGAGCCTTTTTATTGAGAGATTAATCCAATTTAACTCCTAAGTATTTTGGATAGAAATTATGTTCGATAGGAAAATCATTGAAAGTTACAGCTAATTTCCTATATTTTTCATGATTATTCAGATGGAAACAAGATGCCTCTGCTTTGTTGGGATTTGAACATAATCGCCATCCAATAAAATAATTTTTTTAAATTTCCAAATCAGATGACAGTATGTTTTCCAGAGTATGGAAATCCCAATATTGGTAAGCAATAGCAATGTCGTCAGCATAAACAAATTTCTGAAATGATGTCGTGGGTAAATCACTCAGATATCAATTGAAAACTAAAAGAGCTAGAACCGTTCCTTGAGGAAAACCCTTTTTCAATGTTTTGAAATTGCTACTCTTATTGTCAATAAAAACACGAAATCTTCTATCAGATAACATATTTTCTAATAATCGTACCATTTTCCCACACTTCAGATGGGTTTAGAGTTTGAAAATTAATCCATCTTTCCACACAGTGTCATATGCTGAAGAAAAATCAATGAAAGCAGCTCCTGTTTTCAACCTATTATTGAAGCCTGATTCTATGAAAGTCGAAAATTTTTTCACTATTGAGTTTCGTCTGTTGCCATCTAACTTCATCCCGAAAATCAGATGTTCCACTATACATTTTCCCTGATATCAAATGTTCCTACATACAGCTGTGCCGTATTTCAACGTCAAGCAGTTTCTGGGCGATATGCTAAGTCGCCAGAGGAAACTGCGAATGAATATAATGAATTCCTGGTTCATTTGATACCAAACATGATGAAAAATTTCAACAGCTTAGAATTTGTTTGCAATACAGAAACTAATACATCTCTTTACCTGAGGCCCTTTACAGTAGAAGAGATTGTAGAAATATTTAAAAAATTAAAGAACAAATCAAGCTCAGGAATTGATGAAGTCCCAGTTAAAATCGTTAAACTGAGTGTTGATGCTATTTCATCTGTTTTATGTCATATAGTGAATAATTATCTCAAGTTTGGAGTATTTCCTGAGCAGCTCAAGCTATCAGTGATCATTCCGATATTCAAGACTGGCGATCATGAGGACTGGAAAAACTATAGGCCGATAAGTCTGTTGAACAGTTTCTAAAAAATATTCGAACAAGCAATGATGACCAGACTTTTAAATTATTTCAATAACCTTGAAATATTTCATCCATCACAACATGGATATTTGAAGAATCGGTCAACACAGACTGCTATATTTCAATTCACCAATAATATCCTGCAGTGTTTAGAGGAAGGGAAGTTGGTCGCAGGATTATTCATTGATCTTTCCAAAGCATTTGATTGTCTCAATCAATATTATCTTATTGAAAAACTCAGAAAATATGGTATTGTAGGAAACGCGTTGGAGTGGCTGGTTTCTTATTCAAATAATCGTATGCAATGTGTGAAAATAACTGTAGATGGCCAAACATATTTATCTACTTGGCTTATGAACGAATTTGGAGTTCCACAGGGTAGCATCCTCGGAGTCTTATTATTTTTGATAATGATCAATGATATGTGTTATGTAACTGATTCAATGGAGGACACAGAAGCGACAAACTTTGTAGATGACTCAAACTTCCTAATAGCGCAGGGAAATATGAATGATTTGCAGATGAAATGCGAAGTTGTATATGGAAAAATTCAGGAATGGCTATCACGGAACAATTTTATTTTAAATAAAAATAAGACGGATGTTGTGGTTTTCCGCTCGAACAGATTGCAAAAAGGATCAGCTAAAAGTGAATTTGGGTAGCGACAAGGTAGAATCATCGGTGTTTACCAAATTTCTGGGGTTTTTATTGATGAGTTTCTACAATGGACAAAGCATATAGAGGAGCTACTGAATAAATTGAACAAAGTATGCTATGCTACGAGAGTGATGAACAAGTACATTGATAGTGATACGAAGAGAACAATATACTACGCAAATTACGAATCTTTAATCAGATATGGGATAATATTTTGGGGTGTGAGCTCTGCAGTGAAGTCGATCTTTATCAATCAGAAGAGAATCCTGAGATCTTTGATGGGAATGCGCTTCAGGGAATCATGCAGAGGAAAATTCAAACAACAGGGATTCTTGACGGTTTACGGATTGTACATCCATGAATGTTTAGTATATTTATATAAAAATAAAGCTGTGTTTCTAACAAATAATACAAATGTGAGTTACAACACAAGAACAGCAAATATTAACTTTCCATATCGTAGATTATCTCTTTCTGAAAAAAATCCATCCTATATGTGTATTAAAATCTTCAATAAATTACATTACAAGTTCAAAACTATTACTAATTACAAACAATTTAAAGTAAGGACTAAGAAATTTTTAGTAGAGATGGAGCTATATAGTCTTGAAGATTATTTCGGTGCAAATTGATTATTTTCTTTTATGGTATTCATTTAGGACACTGTTTCATTTTGTCATTTTCTGTATGGGAATATAATTTGAAATAAAGATCTATCTATCTATCTATACCAGTTCTAACTAAAATTAAGAAAATCTCTATGTCACTTGGTTGAGTGGCAATAGGTATATTTTTGTAGGCACAAATATTACAATTTTGCAGTAATTGTTTTTAAACGTTATCCTAAATATTGCTTTTGATTACTGTCAAATCCATTGTTAGGTAAAATTTTTTTAAAATTTTTTTTTCAATTTTTTATTTTTTTTTTTGAAAAAAAAAATGCTATTGATTGCAGTCACAAAGTTAGGTACAATTATTTTATTTTTATTCATTTTTTTTTTTTGCTAGAACTGGTATATCTTACTATATCGCCCAGTAACCGCTTGACGTTAAGTTACAGCATGTCAAAAAAACCCCGAATTATAATAGGGAAGTAAAACATTTCATATGCACCATATTCCTACTACTTCTTCTCTTTCCCGAGATTTCCACCTATTCAATAAATAAATTGATTCAACCCGCACGCCACTGACCTTGCCGTTCGGGTATTTCCGACAAACGGTCTGCTTGCATTTAGTCTGTTTAGTTCGCAGCCGTAATTTCAGATGCTCATGACTCCTGAACCATTGCACGAATTTGGCCTAATAACGAACTTAATCGAAATAATAAGTTGTCAAATACCTGCCTTCCGCATTTTTGGTCTTTATTCAATGCTTTGTAAAAAGTGTTACTGTGATCGGATTTAGTTCAAATATGCGCCGTTTTGTTCGATAATCTGTTTCCATCCAGACGGCAACTTCATAATACCTCCCTCGTAGGAGCCCCCCTCCTTATTGGCAAAGAACTCGGACAGCCACTTTTCACAAGCCTCTTTTGAGTTCAATTTTACACCACCAAAGGCGTTCGCCATGGACAGGAACAGGTGGTAATCCCTAAGCGTTATGTCCGGGCTATATTGTGGATGCGATAAAACCTCCCATTCCAGCTCCCGTAGTTTCTGACGAGTCATCAACGAAGTGTGTGGTCTTGCGTTGTCCTGGTGGTCACTACACCCTTCCTGTTGGCCAATTCTGGACGCTTCTGGTTGATCGCCAACTTCAAGCTGTCCAGTTGTTCGCAGTAGATCGTAGAATCGCCATATGGGAGTAGCTCATAGTGGATGATTTCCTTCCAATCCCACCAAACACACAGCAAAACCTTCCTGGCCGTAAATCCCACTGTTTGGAACGATTCACCTGCCTTCGACCACGACTGTTTTCGCTTGATATTGTCGTATGTGATCCATTTTTCGTCACCAACCGCTTAAAGAGTGGGCCGAGTTTGTTCTATTTCAGCAGCTTATCGCAGGCGTTGATTCGGTCCAGAAGGTTTTTTTTTGCGTTCAATCATGCGGAAGCCAAACCTCAAGTTTTTTTCGTATCCTGCCTTGTGCAGATGGTTTAAAATGGTTTGGTGACTAACTCCCATCTCCTGGGCGATGTCACGAGATGCCACATACCGGTCTAACTCGATGTATTCCATGATTTGATCGGTATTTGTCGTCACAGGTCTTCCTGGCTTATCCATGGTGTCGTTTTCACCGGTTCTGGAACCATTCCTCCGCGGTTTGAACTTATAGAGTACCATCCCCCAAAATACCATTAATCTCACGAAACGTTTCTCTAGCGGATTTGCCTTTAACGAAGGAAAACTTTAAAATAATCCATGTTTACACGTCTACACTGTAAAAAATAAAATTCTGCGCTTGAGAATTTTTTTCAATCAAACCATTTTAATTTGAATTAATCTAAAATTGATTACGCCTAATGAACTATTTTTCTTGATTAAAACCACCTAGTTGATTATAGAGAACAGCTAAAACATTCACCTGAAACTTTTTACATTTTAGCGAAATGAAAGAAACAACTGATTCAACATAAACATACAATTAAAAGAAATTGTTTATGCACTTGTCTCAATATCCATAATTGATTGATACAAATACATTATTCTAAATAGGTTTCAACGAAACCATTCGTTCTTTTCATTTTTATTTGTTCAATAGAACGAAGGTACGGTTGAAAAACAAATATCTTTGTGTTGGTGGAGAACCGGGTGATCTGGTATTGGATGATGACAGGGATGAGATGATAACCCACTGCCTGGACTATAGCTATTGTAGCGGCAGGGGAGTGTATAGGATCTCTTGGCGGCACTCTATATAGCCACGCATAGCTTAGTAATAGGTATTGGTAATAGACTAGGTAATAGGTGCCGGGTTCAACTCCCGGCGGCTCCTCAAAACTTCTAACCCTTGCGTCTATGGCATGGCGCACACAAGCCATACTGATGAGTCCAAATGTGTGCGCCAGGGACGAAACGCATAAGTAGGGATAAAGTCCTTCGATTCTACATTGGTGACCCCGACGTGATGGGACGGTTGTCTTACGACGTGTCTTGGAAAAAGCAGACGGTTGACGCTTGAGGTATACTCGCTCCCTCTCTGCAACTTCCAACGAAACTCTAGACGCCTTTCCCATTCCGTACAATATTCATGGTCTGCTGCGGTATTGCGGTATTTATTAATATAAGAGAAATTATTGTTCTGTGAAGAAAAATAATGATTACATACAAATGTTTTTTTTGTTTTATTAAATTATTCCTTTGCTAGTGTCAAAAACCCTTCAATTTAGCTCAAATCAATCAGTTTCTTAACCCAAGAAACTTTCACTTGACATAAAGAGATATTATCATTTTATCGACTGAATTCTCGACCCATTCAACTACAAATCGAGTTTCAGTGAAATGTAATATTTATTTACATGAAACCAAAATTTTTATTCTTCGAAAAGTATCAATAGTTACATACTAATTAATATTACCGTTGGATCAAATTTTTTACCACCTGAGTCAAAAACTCTGAGCTTGGTTGAAACTAATCAGTTTCTTAACTCAAGAAACTTTATTTAGGGTAAACGCCATTCTCAACCGTAGAGGGCGGTAGGGTCAAATACTTTATGCATTTGGCTGTATTCAAACGTACGGAGTACTTGAGACAAATTAATATGGTTTGAGATGAGGAACTATTTTTTACAGTGTATAACTGTAGAACGCAGTATCAAAACTAATCATGCATAGCGTCGTTTTGTAGGTCAAGACCTTTGTAATTATGTATAGTATTTCCAGTTACGAGCTCTGTAGCACTTTGTACATAGCCGCGGAATTCAAAAGACAAAAAGGCGGAAGGGAGATATTGGAAACCTATTATTTGGACACTTAACCTATTCTGAAAATAAGGGAATTCCAGCTCATCTCCATTGGTTGATATGGAGTATACGGCCGGCTGGCCGTACTTCCTCAAGTTTGACCTCATATTCTTCATCAGAAACTCAAACCCGATCTATTAAGACATCCGCAAATTACAGACATTTGGGCAAACGAAAGCAATAAAAACGATAAAATTTAAAAATTTCATTTCCGTAAATAATGCCGGAAGAAGGTTCGAAAATTGAAGCACTGACGTGAATTCAAGAAATAAAGAGAATTATAAACGAATAATTTCCTTTTTGCTACCGAATACAGTTTCTGTTCATGCTCATGAAACGAGATGACCGTCGTGTCTGACTTCCTCATCACAAAGTCTGGATGCACCTAAGTCAAAAACCAACGCCGCGTTAGCGTCTCTCAGCGCGCATTCCGAGTCTAGACAGCTCCATCACTTCCTATCCGGATCGTAGACTTGAAAACAAGCTCGATAACCATATCGGATCTCCCTGCAGAACCGGTGTGTACGCTTGAAAAAGCAAAAATGCATGCCCATACGCGGTCGGTAAGTGGCGCAGCGATCCAAATGTTCGCGAGCAATTAGAAAAAAAAAATGAACACGTTCGAGTCCGCGGGCGCGGCGTGCGCGAGTTCTGCTCGGACGGACGGCGTTTCTAAAAATAGTTCGTAAGATCGTGTCTCAAAGGTCACATCCGACCATTCGCGAAGCGTTAATTGTCATAACTGCCTCATCTACATTTATATGGCTCGGCGGACTGTTGACATATATGCGCCTCTTTAACTACCGGACAAGGTACGTGAGCTGAATCGAGAAGATACGAGGAGAAATCACTTCTCTCGTTCTTTCGTCTAGATCGATAAAAGCATTGAAAAATTTAGAAAGCACTGACGTAAGGTCAGATTGCTTTGGCGCTCTTGTTGAGCTACTTAAGTAGCGAGTAAATATTCAAACCATAACAAATCTATAAGCAGTCTGATCAGGTTGTAACCGATTTATTTGTGAAAAATCGATTCTGTACAAAAAAATGGAAAGCCCGTTGACAAAAGGGTGACAAGCTAGCTCGCAAGGGGGTTCTTCACCATGGAAATAAATTCAAATTTACTTAAAATGTTAATGTAGGGCGCCAGGTAATTTAATCAGGCAGATCACCTTATTAAAACAAAAATTACCAAACAATGGTGGGTCTTTCTATTACAGTTTCTTTTACCTATTCGTGTGAACCAGGAGAAAATAAAGAGAAATATCAATTATCCTATATTACAAAACGTCAACAAACAATTGTATTCACAAATTCTATCAAACAATGTTTGCACTACAAATCTTCCTATCCAATTTATGTTCTTTAACTCAAAACTTAATCTCTACCCTTATAGTTCTACTATTGTTCTGATATTAAGGAGAATCTAGTATTATGATAAACACAATATTTGAAAAAAAAGAGTTAGTTAAGTTTACAAATCCCACTCAGGGTACTTACCAATTCCATATAGATGGAGGCTCTCATTACAGGTTTTCGGTATTAAAGATCTAGAGTATATTACACAGGAACAGAGGGTGGTACAAAAAAGAACCTAAAACAATTAGAAATCTATAAGCACTCTGATTACGTGAACAATAGTCTTTTCTCGTACTATGGGACAATGTGATGCAAATATGAACGCCTAATGAATGAACAAACCTATATCTCAAATTAAAAATAACTACTCATAATTTTTCCCAAGTTTTGTTCGAAGCTATAATTTCCTTTACCTAAAAACTTACGTCAGTGCATTGAGACAATTTTCGGCTCGATATTCTGAAAATTACAGACAAAATGATATGCACTCTGTTCGGATGCACAAGAGCGCCAAAAACAATTGCGAACACCCATTTGACCTGAATTATACAAG
>JARTUT010000662.1:0-29063 GCA_030674115.1 Micraspis discolor
TCGAAATCTATACGAAAATTATGCATATGAAACGGCAATTTTAGACTCGCGACTTCCTGAAACGACAAAAACCGCACCTACGTTTTCCTCCGTGCCGCTCGAAAACGATATAAATCGCCCGCGATCGGTAGAAAACGAATCTACGTGAAATTTCCCATCTCTGGGTACCAATTTTCACATCCAAGTAGCGAGTCAAGGCCGCGAATTCTTCATTCGAAATTCGGCAATTTATACGGTGAAATGAGGCAAAATGTCAGAATTTCTCATACGATTCCGATGATAGCCGAACGCGAGCTCCAAATTTGAAAATACGGCATCAATTTTTCGCTCGATATGGCCGGTGAAAGATTGTTTGCCCTTCCAAGCACTCGAATAAGAATCTACAGGAGATTCCGAATCTCTAGATACCTACCACTTTTTCGTGAATCGCAAGAAAAACACCTCAAATATGCGTTTGAAAATCGTCATTTCAGGCTCTATTTTCGCGCTAATTCATTTTCGTCCTGAAGAATGCACACAGATCGCGATGAATCGCTATACAGGTTGTGCTATCTCGAAAAAATCGCTATACAGGCTGTGCTTATGGAAAGCACTGATTTTCACCAGATTCTTTCTTCGAGAGATTTCGTGTTACTTAGGTTCTATCATGTTTTCCGCGTTTTTCGTATTTGGTCGGTTTCTTTCTTGGTGGAATGCACTGAACTCGAAACGATAGAGTTATAAACGATATTCTTTCGGTTTGTTTTTTTTTAAGAAAGCACCCACAGCGAATCAATTATATACGGGGTGTCCCAAATGCATTTTTCTTCAAGTTCTCTCGCGAATGGGAGCTGATTTCGGTATAATGTCATACAGGGTGTGCGATTCACAATGAATTTGCGATCGGGTGATATACGGGGTGTGCAATTTACAAGTTAATTTGATTTTTTTTTGCGCAAATTCGAGTTTTTGTGTTGTTTCGGGGAGTTTTGGATCTTAATTCGATAAAATATATTCGATTCATATACAGGGTGTCAGATCTGAGTAGCGCTGACATTCACCAGAGTTTTTCTCCAGCTTTTGTGCTTTTCCGCGTAAGGGAGCTTAATTCAATGAAATCCCATACAGGGTGTGCCATTAACAATGATTTCGCGATCGATTGATATTCAGGGTGTGCAATTTAAAAGTTCTTTCATTATTTTTGCACGCTTTCGGTTTTTGTGCTCCTCGGGGTTTTAAGCTTTCCTTCGAGTTTTTGCGCGCTTTCGGTGATTTTGTGCTCCTTCGGGGTTTTTTCGGTTCCTTTGGATATTTTTCGTTCATTCGTGGTACTTCGGGTTCTTTTTCAAGTTTTTCCGTGTTTCGTCGGGTTCTTTCTTCGTGGAATGCACCGAACTTGAAACGATAGAGTTAAAACGATATTCTTTCGGTTTGTTTCTTATGATGAAAGCACCCACTACAAATCAATTATATACTGGGTGTCCCATATGCATTTTTCATCATGTTTTTTCACGTGTGAAAGCTAATTTCGGTAAAATGTCTTACAGGGTGTGCGATTTACAATGAATTTGCGATCGGGTGATATACAGGGTGAGCACTTTACAAGTTCTTCTGTTTTTTTGCGCACTCTCAAGTTTTTTCAAGTTTTTTGTGTTCCTTCGGGTTTTTTACGGAAAAATTATCTTCTGAAACATATACGGGGTGTTATATAGGAGCTCCATAGAATAATTTTGATACTTCCTTCGTGGTAATTACTGAACTCGAATAGATGGAGTTACAACGATATTCTTTTTGGTTTTTTTTTTCACTGCTAATCAATTGTATACTGAGTGTCTCATATGCATTCTCCTTCAAGTTTACTCGCGAATGGGAGCGGATTTCGATAAAATGTCATACAGGGTGTGCAATTTACAATAAGTTTACGGTCGGGTGATATACAGGGTGTGCAATTTACAAGTACTTTTGTGTTTCGGGTATTTTTCAGGTTCCTTTAGATTTTTGTGTTACTTGGTGTTCTTTCGTGTTTTCTCGCGTTGTTTCGTGTAATTTCGGTTTCTTTCGTATAACTTCGGTTTCTTTCGTGTTTCTTCGGATTTCTTCGTGTTTTTCGCGTTTCTCCGTGCTTTTTCCAGTTCTTTCTAGCTTTTTCGCTTTCAACTGGTAATTTGACGTGTTTCGTGTTTCTGCGCGCTTCATTGATGTATGGGCCCTATTGATCTATGGTCTATATTGATCTGCGGTCTATATTGATCTATGGTCTATATTGATCCATGGGCCAATTGAACTACTGGCCTATTGAACTACTGGCCTATGGATCTACGGGCCTAAGGATCTACGGGCCTATTGATCTACCCGCTTACTAGTCTATATAATAAAGTAACAAGATCGGGGACCAGAAAAAATCGAAACGGGTCCCGTGAGGGACCCGAAAGGAAGCTTTCTGAGCAGCCCGCAGGGCCGCTCGAGAGGGAATCTTAAAACAGATCGAAAAGGCGAATCCTCCTCTAGGAGAAGCGACCCCGAAACCCCCTCCGGGCGCTCTTAAAGTGCCCGAAATCGGCCATTTTCGCGAAATCGCCCAAAGGCGAAAAACGGGCGAAAGTACTCCCATGAAGCCGGAGCATCTCGCGGGGAGGGGGGGGTCGCTTTTTCTGGACGAAGAACGTCCCCATACGTGGCTACGAGCTCAGCCGCGGGGCCCCCCGGAATCTATACGAAAATTATGAATATAAAACGGCAATTTTAGACTCGCGACTTCCTGAAACGTCAAAAACCACACCTACGTTTTTCCTCCGTGCCGGTCGAAAACGATATAAATCGCCCCGCGATCGGTAGAAAACGAATCTACGTGAAATTTCCCATCTCTGGGTACCAATTTCCACATCCAAGTAGCAAGTCAAGGCCGGGAATATTCATTCCAAATTCGGCAATTTTCTCGATAATTCGAGGAGAAGTGTCATATTTTATCATACGATTCCGATGATAGCCGAACGCGAGCTCCAAATTTGAAAATACGGCATCAATTTTTCGCTCGATATGGGCGGTCGAATATTTTCAGGCCTTCCGAGTGCTCGATTAAGAATCTACAGGAGATTCCGAATCTCTAGATACCTACCACTTTTCGTGAATCGCAAGAAAACACCTCAAATATGCGTTTGAAAATCGTCATTTCAGGCTCTATTTTCGCGCTAATTCATTTTCGTCCTTGAAGAATGCACACAGATCGCGATGAATCGCTATACAGGCTGTGCTATCTCGAAAAAATCGCTATACAGGCTGTGCTTATGGAAAGCACTGATTTTCACCAGATTCTTTCTTCGAGAGATTTCGTGTTACTTAGGGTTCTATCATGTTTTCCGCGTTTTTTCGTATTTGGTCGGTTTCTTTCTTGGTGGAATGCACTGAACTCGAAACGATAGAGTTATAAACGATATTCTTTCGGTTTGTTTTTTATGAAGAAAGCACCCACTGCGAATCAATTATATACAGGGTGTCCCATATGCATTTTTCTTCAAGTTCTCTCGCGAATGGGAGCTGATTTCGGTATAATGTCATACAGGGTGTGCGATTCACAATGAATTTGCGATCGGGTGATATACGGGGTGTGCAATTTACAAGTTAATTTGATTTTTTTTGCGCAAATTCGAGTTTTCGTGTTGTTTCGGGGAGTTTCGGATCTTAATTCGATAAAATATATTCGATTCATATACAGGGTGTCAGATCTGAGTAGCGCTGACATTCACCAGAATTTTTCTCCAGCTTTTGTGCTTTTCCGCGTAAGGGAGCTTAATTCAATGAAATCCCATACAGGGTGTGCCATTAACAATGATTTCGCGATCGATTGATATTCAGGGTGTGCAATTTAAAAGTTCTTTCATTATTTTTGCACGCTTTCGGTTTTTTGTGCTCCCTCGGGGTTTTAAGCTTTCCTTCGAGTTTTTTTGCGCGCTTTGGTGATTTTGTGCTCCTTCGGGGTTTTCGGTTCCTTTGGATATTTTTCGTTCATTCGTGGTACTTCGGGTTCTTTCAAGTTTTTCCGTGTTTCGTCGGGTTCTTTCTTCGTGGAATGCACCGAACTTGAAACGATAGAGTTAAAACGATATTCTTTCGGTTTGTTTCTTATGATGAAAGCACCCACTACAAATCAATTATATACTGGGTGTCCCATATGCATTTTTCATCATGTTTTTTCACGTGTGAAAGCTAATTTCAGTAAAATGTCTTACAGGGTGTGCGATTTATAAATGAATTTGCGATCGGGTGATATACGGGGTGAGCACTTTACAAGTTCTTCTGTTTTTTGCGCGCTCTCAAGTTTTTTCAAGTTTTTGTGTTCCTTCGGGTTTTTTACGGAAAAATTATCTTCGAAACATATACGGGGTGTTACATAGGAGCTCCATAGAATAATTTTGATACTTCCTTCGTGGTAATTACTGAACTCGAATAGATGGAGTTACAACGATATTCTTTGGTTTTTTTTTCACTGCTAATCAATTGTATACTGAGTGTCTCATATGCATTCTCCTTCAAGTTTTCTCGCGAATGGGAGCGGATTTCGATAAAATGTCATACAGGGTGTGCAATTTACAATAAGTTTACGGTCGGGTGATATACAGGGTGTGCAATTTACAAGTACTTTTGTGTTTCGGGTTTTTTCAGGTTCCTTTAGATTTTTTGTGTTACTTGGTGTTCTTTCGTGTTTTCTCGCGTTGTTTCGTGTAATTTCGGTTTCTTTCGTATAACTTCGGTTTCTTTCGTGTTTCCTCGGATTTCTTCGTGTTTTTTCGCGTTTCTCCGTGTTTTTTTCCAGTTCTTTCTAGCTTTTTCGCTTTCAACGGGTAATTTGACGTGTTTCGTGTTTCTGCGCGCTTCATTGATGTATGGGCCCTATTGACCTGCGGTCTATATTGATCTATGGTCTATATTGATCCATGGGCCTATTGAACTACTGGCCTATTGAACTACTGGCCTATGGATCTACGGGCCTATTGATCTACCCGCTTACTAGTCTATATAATAAAGTAATAAGATCGGGGACCAGAGAAAAATCGAAACGGGTCCCGTGAGGGACCCGGAAAGCGTAACTTTCGAGCACCCGCAGGGCCGCTCGAGAGGGAATCTTAAAACAGATCGAAAAGGCGAATCCTCCTCCAGGAGAAGCGACCCCGAAAACCTCCGCGGGCGCTCTTAAAGTGCCCGAAATTTTCGAAAGAAAATCGCGAAATCGGCCATTTTCGCGAAATCGCCCAAAGGCGAAAAACGGGCGAAAGTACTCCTATGAAGCCGGAGCATCTCGCGGGAAGGGGGGGGTCGCTTTTTCTGGACGAAGAACGTCCCCATACGTGGCTACGAGCTCAGCCGCGGAGCCCCCCGGAATCTATACGAAAATTATGCATATAAAACGGCAATTTTTAGACTCGCGACTTCCCTGAAACGTCAAAAACCACACCTACGTTTTCCCTCCGTGCCGGTCGAAAACGATATAAATCGCCCCGCGATCGGTAGAAAACGAATCTACGTGAAATTTCCCATCTCTGGGTACCAATTTCCACATCCAAGTAGCAAGTCAAGGCCGGGAATATTCATTCCAAATTCGGCAATTTTCTCGATAATTCGAGGAGAAGTGTCATATTTTATCATACGATTCCGATGATAGCCGAACGCGAGCTCCAAATTTGAAAATACGGCATCAATTTTTCGCTCGATATGGGCGGTCGAATATTTTTCAGGCCTTCCGAGTGCTCGATTAAGAATCTACAGGAGATTCCGAATCTCTAGATACCTACCACTTTTCGTGAATCGCAAGAAAAACACCTCAAATATGCGTTTGAAAATCGTCATTTCAGGCTCTATTTTCGCGCTAATTCATTTTCGTCCTTGAAGAATGCACACAGATCGCGATGAATCGCTATACAGGCTGTGCTATCTCGAAAAAATCGCTATACAGGCTGTGCTTATGGAAAGCACTGATTTTCACCAGATTCTTTCTTCGAGAGATTTCGTGTTACTTAGGGTTCTATCATGTTTTCCGCGTTTTTTCGTATTTGGTCGGTTTCTTTCTTGGTGGAATGCACTGAACTCGAAACGATAGAGTTATAAACGATATTCTTTCGGTTTGTTTTTTATGAAGAAAGCACCCACTGCGAATCAATTATATACGGGGTGTCCCATATGCATTTTTCTTCAAGTTCTCTCGCGAATGGGAGCTGATTTCGGTATAATGTCATACAGGGTGTGCGATTCACAATGAATTTGCGATCGGGTGATATACGGGTGTGCAATTTACAAGTTAATTTGATTTTTTTGCGCAAATTCGAGTTTTTGTGTTGTTTCGGGAGTTTTGGATCTTAATTCGATAAAATATATTCGATTCATATACAGGGTGTCAGATCTGAGTAGCGCTGACATTCACCAGAGTTTTTCTCCAGCTTTTGTGCTTTTCCGCGTAAGGGAGCTTAATTCAATGAAATCCCATACAGGGTGTGCCATTAACAATGATTTCGCGATCGATTGATATACAGGGTGTGCAATTTAAAAGTTCTTTCATTATTTTTTGCACGCTTTCGGTTTTTTGTGCTCCCTCGGGGTTTTAAGCTTTCCTTCGAGAGTTTTTGAGCGCTTTCGGTGATTTTGTGCTCCTTCGGGGTTTTTTCGGTTCCTTTGGATATTTTTCGTTCATTCGTGGTACTTCGGGTTCTTTCAAGTTTTTCCGTATTTCGTCGGGTTCTTTCTTCGTGGAATGCACCGAACTTGAAACGATAGAGTTAAAACGATATTCTTTCGGTTTGTTTCTTATGATGAAAGCACCCACTGCAAATCAATTATATACTGGGTGTCCCATATGCATTTTTCATCATGTTTTTCACGTGTGAAAGCTAATTTCGGTAAAATGTCATACAGGGTGTGCGATTTACAATGAATTTGCGATCGGGTGATATACGGGGTGAGCACTTTACAAGTTCTTCTGTTTTTTGCGCGCTCTCAAGTTTTTTCAAGTTTTTTGTGTTCCTTCGGGTTTTTTACGGAAAAATTATCTTCGAAACATATACGGGGTGTTACATATAGGAGCTCCATAGAATAATTTTGATACTTCCTTCGTGGTAATTACTGAACTCGAATAGATGGAGTACAACGATATTCTTTTTTTTTTTTTCACTGCTAATCATTTGTATACTGAGTGTCTCATATGCATTCTCCTTCAAGTTTTCTCGCGAATGGGAGCGGATTTCGATAAAATGTCATACAGGGTGTGCAATTTACAGTAAGTTTACGGTCGGGTGATATACGGGGTGTGCAATTTAGAAGTACTTTTGTGTTTCGGGTTTCTTTCAGGTTCCTTTAGATTTTTTGTGTTACTTGGTGTTTTTTCGTGTTTTCTCGCGTTGTTTCGTGTAATTTCGGTTTCTTTCGTATAACTTCGGTTTCTTTCGTGTTTCTTCGGATTCCTTCGTGTTTTTTTCGCGTTTCTCCGTGTTTTTTCCAGTTCTTTCTAGCTTTTTCGCTTTCAACGGGTAATTTAACGTGTTTCGTGTTTCTGCGCGCTTCATTGATGTATGGGCCCTATTGATCTGCAGTCTATATTGATCTATGGTCTATATTGATCCATGGGCCAATTGAACTACTGGCCTATTGAACTACTGGCCTATGGATCTACGGGCCTATGGATCTACGGGCCTATTGATCTACCCGCTTACTAGTTATTAATATTACAACAAGAGTTGGGGCATATACCCATAAACTCAATAAAATTAAATTAATAGATTATTATGTGCTCAATAATTCCTAGCAGAAATATAAAACTAAAAGAAAAAAAATTGAATATATCAAGCACTCCGACACATCAGTCATCACAAAAAAAACCTTAAACACCATCACTAAACTGATTCTGATGCCGACTATGCCGATCCAGTCTGTTTTTGAAGGCATTCACGCTAGGAGCGCTCACCACACTCGACGAGAGACTATCGAAAAGTCTATTGGGTATGAAAGACTGGCGCTGCGTGGTTCTGAAATTCTCCTTCCCCAACTTGAGTTCGTGTCCGCGAAGATGAGTGGTGCATCTTTTGAATAAATTATCCATATTTATTCCAAAAAACCCATTCAACTGTCGGTAGGTCACAATGAGATCTCCTCTGTTGCGCCGATCTTCGAACGTCTGCAGATTCATCATCCTTAGACGACTCGAATAATCCGGTCTGTTAGTTCCAAATGGAATTCTCGTGTTCCACCGCTGCACTGACTCCAGGAGAAGTTGGTCACCCTTGAGAAATGGACACCATACAGGTCCAGCGTACTCCATTAGAGGACGGACATAGCTACAATAAAGCCGCTTACATGTTTCTATACTGCATTGTCTGAAAGCACCCTGGATAATATAAGTCAATCTCCTTGCCCTAGCAGAAACACTCGCAACATGTCGTGTCAAACTCAGATTCTTTTCTACAACAAAACCTAAATCGTTCACATAGTCAACAGAAACGAGGGGGTTATCATCGATCTTATATAGATATTCTGGATGGACAACACTTGTTGGCTTCCACGGGCAACAGCCACTTCCTATTCCAATCACTCACCATACATAGATCTTCGTACAAGTCTCTCGAGTTGGAAGTAGAATTGTAAATTTTCAAATCATCAGCGTACATGGCACACTGAGATTCCAACAATCTTGGCAGTTCTGACGTATATAGCAGAAAGAGAGCAGGACCCAACACCGATCCCTGCGGTACGCCACATGACAATAAGCCCTCCAGGGATGAATGAACACCCCCCACACGAACACGGAATGTTCTGTTCCTAAGGAACCCCGCAATCCAGGAAAGTAGGCCAACCCCTATTCCTAGATGATTCAACTTAGACAAAAGACGGCGGTGTGGTAAGCGGTCGAAAGCCTTTGAGAAATCTAGGTATTAAACGTCCACAGGAATGTTGAAATCAAAAGCACTGGTCCAGTCATTTAGATATGTTAAAAGGTTGTTCAAAGAAGAACGACCTGGAACGACGCTATGCAGCTCGACGGGTATTCAGGAAACCAAATTTCAGATGCTTATTTCTGCTCAACTGTTTTACGGATTTGCCACAATAACGAACTTGGCCAGTATATTTGAACAGTATGGGAACACGGGGCACGTTGAAACATGGGGCACCTTGAAAAATGGTTCGTATTTGATGTTCAGGGACGCAAATCAGAATCTATTACTTTCATCGCTGCTTCAATGTACGCTCTAACTGGCCATCTCTTTTTGATTTGAATCGGAGTTGCAGTTCGGACTCTGCAGGAAGAAGTGTATTTTTCAGTGACAAAACTAAATTATTACGTGCGGACATCGTTCGATTTGAAGATGAGCAAATGCAATATTTTTTATTGTTGGGTATCATAATTCTAAAAGTATATATCACCCACTTCTTTCCATGCATTTTCTCTACTTCATTTGTTTTTTCGTCATGTAAATTTAGAATTGTTTGAAAAATACTTCATTTGGGGTACAATGAAACATTACTCGACGGGGCACTCTGAAACGTTTCAAGGTGCCCTAATAAAGTTTACGAATAGTCTAATTTTGCATAATTACATTCGTTTTCGTTACAGTATGGTTCGAAATCGTAAAAGAAAATCCAATAAAGGTTTGTTTCTCGAGAGTGACATCAGAGACGCAGCAGACCTCGTTATTCAAGGTCACTCCATTAGGCAAGCAGCAGAATTAAAAGGTTTAAACTTTGTAACATTACCCGAGTATGTGAAAAAGAAAAAACCAGTGGCTGCGATACAAATTCAAGATATGTTCCGCGATATAATTGCAGACAAGTGTTCACTTCGGCACAAGAAGATGAACTGAGGGAATATTTGATTATGTGCTCGAAAATAGTATGGTCCCACTGGCTGAATGCAAGAAGGTTGCCTATGAAATTGCAGTAATAAATAAGTTCAAATATCCTTACTATTGGGACACCTACAAATCAGCAGGACAAGTTCTACGGGTTTTTGAAAAGGAACCCATAGCTAAGTCAAAGAACACCTGAGGCGTTTAGTTTGTCCCGAGCTACTTCTTTCTCAAAAACAAATATAGATGTGTTTTTTGACAACCTACAAGAGGTATACAAAAATCCTCACTTTGCAGACGGAAAACGAGTATTCAATCTGGACGAAACAGGTACATGCACCGTTCAGAAGCCTCAAAAATATCGTCAAAAAAGGGGCCAAACAAGTTAGCAAATGTACTAGTGCAGAGAAGGGCACTAACGTGACAACCTGTTGTTTCATTTCGACGAGCGGCAACTTTCTCCCTCCAGTTATGATATTTCCCCGCGTTCACTTCAAACCTCACATGGTGCAGGAAGCCCCTACGGTACCCTTGGTTTAGCAAATCGATGAGGCTGGATGACTTCAATTTTATTCGTTGAAGTTGTCAAACACAAGAGCAGCATGAAATCGCCCACTCTATTATTATGCGATAATCACGAAAGCCATTTATCGTCAGAGACACTTAATTTATGCAAAGAAAATGGAGTGACCGTGATGACTTTTCCACCACACTCAAGCCATTCAAAACTTACTGCAATGCTGCTATAGATACTTGGGTGATGCAGTATCCTGGACAAACAGCAACAATTAACAATGTTGCAGGCTTTGTGAAGATTGCCCACGAAAAAGGAATGACTCCATCGAACATCACTGCTGCTTTTAAGAAAACAGGATTTACCCATAGGATCGACATGTTTTTACCGATGTCGGTTATTTATGTAATTACGTTACCGATCAATCAATGATGGATATTATAGCTGATTGTAGTCAGGTAGAAGAACATCCACGGTCAGGTCATGTTCCTGCTGATACCAACAATAACTAGCGAATGGAAATCGAATCAGATGTCAACCAACAATGTTTTAATGACACCCCTTAAGAACCCAATACTTTTACATCCAGCACAACCGCAGAAACATTCTTATGTGGACCGGAAGAATTTAGGGAATATCCCAAGGCAGGGTGTAGAAAAAAAAATGATAGCGAACAGCACTCCAGAAATGACCGCAATTGCCAATAAAACTGAAGTGTCAACTGTAAAGAGAGAAGCAGTGAAAAGGAAAATAACAGATTTTGACACCAGAAAAAAGAAGATTAAATATTTTGAAGAAGTTCAGTCATCATCGAAAGATGAAGATGTAGTGAACTATATTGAGACTGATGACAATTTAGACGCCGATGAAGATATACTCATTCTAAATGAAGACAAATTCATAGATCTTAATAGGCCACCAATGAAAAAGGATTATGTGCTGGTTGAATATAAATAAAAATATCCCAAAAGTGAGTTCTACGTTGGTCTTATTACTCAAGAAAAGAATCTGAATGGAGATTTCAAAGTGAAGTTTTTCAGAAGTTCGTAATACATTCATAGAGCCAATAGTTGCAGATGTATCAGTAGTCGCTGAAAATAGTACTAGGATGATTCTGCAAAATCCAGTTCTTGGGGGATCAACGCAACGCCAGTAGCAATTCATCTCTGTCGGCATCGATTTCACCAATATAAATACTTGTTAACTTCCTCATTAAATATTGTTAATTATTTATTCCTCTTACTCCTTGTCCTGCTTTAATTGAAATAAAAGTTCAGAATTATTTTAATCTTTTTTTGACCCTCTTCCGAATGAACTCTTTTGTATTTGATTTGATTCGAGGTATGTTTCAATGTGCTCCCGTAAATGCTTCATTGTGTGATGGAGCACAACGAAACATTTTTTTTTCAAGTTTGAATTGATAATTGCACAACATTGTGAATAAAATGGGGCTTTTCATCCAATCCAAGACCAGGAAAAATTGAAAACAAATTTGTATTCCTTTATGCCCCCTGTTCCCTTACTTTTCTGAAAATATGAAACCTCTATTTCATTTCTTATATATATATATTATATATACTCCAGTTCAACTCGTATTTTTCATTAAGAAATCGAAACTCGTCGTTTGAAACTATTAATGGCTAGGTAGTTGAAAATAACAAACATTTGGATAAAACGATAGCAAGCTCGTCTACTGGCAGCAAGTGCGCTAAAATGAAATAATGAAACAAATCTACTACAAAGGAAATAACCTTGTTATGCTGTGTATTAAAGCTACTTACCAATATCACAGAAACGGTTATTTTACATTTTTACGAGCAGAGAATAAACAGGCTTTCAGAAAAAAAAAATAGAAAGCACTGACGTGAGGTCAGATGGTTTTGGCGCTCTTGTGAAAACTTTCAAAAATCACTTCTCCGCAATATTTGCTTATTAATGTTACCTGTTGGCGCTGAGAAGAACGGCGAATTGGTTGATTGGATAACAGGTACGATTCATATCAAGTAAGAACTAATGTGTATGATAAAAAAATTTAAGTTGAAGAGAGTATTTTCAAGTTTTTTTGTGACGTCGAAACAACTGATCAGCTCAAGATCATTCAGTTCGGAAGTTATCGTGCTCAAGGAGGGATAAAATCGGTTTTAGTTAATACTATTGATAGACTTTTATTAAAAAAATCCAAAATTACCAATGAACGAATAGATTTGAGAGCACTCTATTCAGGTGAAGAAAAGCGTCTAAATTTTTTTTTTAAATCTGCCGCTACCCGTCAAAATTCTTAACCTCATATTGCCAAATATACAATGCAAAAAACGTGTATCTGGGATTTTTCGAGATAAAATAACTACTAAAAAAAAGTAAGAAAGTACAGTGCTCTTGTAGAGCTACTTGCGAGTAAATATTCAAACTCTGTTCAGGTGAACGAGAGTCTTTTCCAGTTCTCTGGAACAATGTGATACAAATACATACGTATACCTATATCTCGAATCAAATCAAATAACTAGTAGTAGCAATGATGCTATTTCCTCTCGTGTTCTAAAACTGATTAGCATAGACATTGCTTCGCATTTTGCCCATGTAATCAACATGTCTGTAAGTAGTGGTATTTTTCCCCCACCTTCTCAAAGAGTCTATTGTTGTTCCTGTTTATAAAAAAAAATGATGCTCACGACATTGCAAACTACAGACCTATCTCCATCCTTAGTGTGTTCTCTAAAGTATTCGAGGGGATCGTCTTCAATAGAATGATGAATTATTTAGAAAAATATCAAATACTTGATACCGCACAGCATGGCTATCGATCAGGCCGCTCTATTCAGTCAGGAGCTCTCTATTTTGTTGAGTTTCTCTATGAATATCTCGATGATGGCCAATTCGTAGCGGGGTTATTCTTCGACCTCTCACGGGCGTTTGACAGCCGCTCTTTCGAAGTTCTCGTCGACAAATGTTATAGTTTAGGTTTTGGGGAGTGTTCCTGAATTAGATCTCTAGTTTTCTCGAGGGTAGAACAATCCGACAGGACGGCCGACTTTGTTTCAGATAAGCGTGAATTGAATCACGGTGTACCACAGAGTTCGGTTCTGAGACCGCTTTTGTTCCTTATCTTCATCAATGACTTATCGGTCAGTTTGAGGAACTTGGTGGCGAATTCTTCTGAAATTCCAGCCGCATTCAATATTATCGAGTTGGTAAGAATTCTTTTATTTGCTGATGATACCTCGATATTAGTTGCTGCGCGGACCTTTGATGATCTGCAGAAGCTTTTTCAACGGTTGGTGCGGTGCTTCGTCGATTGGTGTCATTCTAATGCCCTGATGATAAACATCGAAAAAACCCAGTGTGTTCATTTCACTTTAAGTAATAGTGAGCAAAAGCTTGTCATACACCATCTTAATGAGACTATTTTGTCGGCTGAGTACTCAAAATTTCTGGGAATCTATATCGATTCCAATTTGAGATGGGTAACACATGTGAATCACTTATGTAAGAAACTCAATAGTTCTTATTATGCCATAAGTAGGGTCAAAAACTCACATCCTCTAAGTTGCATCATAAATATATACTACAGCCTTGTCGAAAGTCACTTATCACACAATATCATGCTCTGTGGTAACTCAACTGATGTTGGAAGAGCATTTATAATTCAGAAAAGGATTTTACGGTTGATCTTCAATGTTTCTCCGAGGTCCTCTTGTCGTCCTATATTCATAGAGAATGGTATTCTTACAGTTGCTTGCATTTACATTTTTAGATGTCTGGTTTATGTGAAGGAGAATGAGAGCGGTTTTACAAGACTTTCAATATATAGCTATAACACTACAAATGGTGAATTGTTCCATATTCCGAAGCATAATATCACCAGGTTTGAATATGCACCCACATATCAGTGCATCAAACTTTTCAATCATCTTCCTAAATGCGTTAAGTCTCTAGAGCTAAAAGAATTTGAAAAGATAGTTAAGAATAAGCTTTTATAGCGTAGCTGATTATTTTTTTCAGTCATAATTTAGATGTAATTGGAGGTATGATTATTATTGTGTAGCTTTGTTTTTCTGGTCTGTCCTATACATATTTGTATATATGTCTGAAAGGATTAATGAATATTATTATTATTATTATTATAATTTTTCATAGTTTTGAGTTTTGTTCGAAGCTAAAATTCCCTTCTCTTGAAAACCTACGACGGTGCAGTCGATTACATTTCCCCAACTGTCACTGATTCAAATAATCATAGTGTGATATCATAGAGCTAAGATACACACTTATGGAATTTTGAACAATTTATTTCAACCTCATTCATATATCTCCTAAGTTGAAAGTTCCGATGGATAGTCAAGGAGTTATAAAGGAAACCAAATTTCAGAAGCTCATAACTCCTTAAACATTTTACGGATTTTGCCTTATGACGAACTCGTCTAAGATATTCATTCCTCCGACCTTCCATGAATATTTTAGTGTTCTGGCGCATTCCATTCGGACGTTATCGTGCCGACGGAGGGACGGACGGACAGAATCAATTTTGACCACAGATTCTTCTTCGGTGAATTCATACGAAACGATTGATACCACTTTTATCCAAATATTCGACAAATACAGACATTTGGACAAATCTATTAGCACTCTGTTCGGGTGAACAAGAACGCCAAAAATATTCAAAATCATGCAACCTTCAAAAATAGGGAATGATACGCCAACTTTATGCGGCAGCATGGAAAAGCATTAATGTCATTTTATGCCAAAAGCAAACAATGCGAAATTCTCTGCTTTAGGAACATACTGAATCTTATCCTGATGCCGTTTGGTCATATCAACAATGTGTAAAAAAACGATGGTTGCATAACATTCTCAGCAGCTAGAGGAGAATGAGATGGCAAAACATACTGATGACGAAGAAATTTATTCAACCGTCAATATTATTAAAAACACAGACCCAAAATAAAACGAGAATTTGAATAGTTCACCACTTCTCTTGACTTTTTTTCAATTATGCGAAAGACCAAACATTTTCTGAATGTGGATAATTCCGAGAATTTTATTATTTGAGTCTGCTGTCAGAGTGAAACAATCATTTCATATATCTTCGATTTATCAAGACCTGCAAAATATGCTTCAGAATCCGCAATCACTTCTTCGTCTGAGCGATATCTCTTTCCACGAAGAATCTTTTTGAATTTTGCGAAAAGCCAGTAGTCGTTGAGGGCCAGATCAGGAGGATGCAATGATTGTGGTAGCAATTCGAATCTCGATTCGGCTCTTTTTGAGACCGTTTTTATTGACTTGTAACACAGTGCATTGTCTTGGTGAAGAGCTTCTTTTTCTTCATCAAATGAGACTTTTTCTGGCAATTTGGGCCTTCAAACTTTCCAATGCACCGTCTTCCATGTGGTCAATGAATGAAATTCCATGCGCTCCCAAAATTTAAATCATATTAACTTTTCACCAGATGTTTGAAGACGTTTTTCTCCATCTGCTCAGCAGATTGCAGCTTTGATTCTGGAATGAGGTGTTTATTATGTGTTGTTTTATTTCTTTCATTCACCGGTGAACCTATTTTCAATCCATTACAGAAACCTTTCTATATTCCGCGTGAACATCTCCAAACAGCTCTTTGAATCATCTACAATAGTTTTCGCTCTGGTGTGGGCAAACGGGGCATGCATTTATAAAACAGCTTTTTCATACCCGAATGTTCATGTTTCATGGTATTGACACTACCTTTTGATAACTCCAAAGTATTAGCTATCTCTTGCAACTTCAATTTGCAATTACTCCTGATGATTTTCAAGGTTATTCAATGATTTCGGCTTTCGGCATTATCGGTGTCCGTACGACCACGTTTTAAATCGGTGACACATTATACAAACAAATAACCATATCAAAGAAAGATGTAGGATCGATGACGTGATAAGATGGGTCACAAGAAGAAGGAGAGCATGAAATGAATATGTCAATAGGATGATAGATACATAACTCTCCAAAATGACACAAAAGAAACGTGAAAGACTGACCGCCTGACCTGACTGAAAGGCTGACCGCTAAAAAGATAGATATACAGTTTGCTCTCTTTCTACATAGCAATGAATCTGATGACCCCCTACAAAAAACAGCCAAAATGCCTTACTGATGAGAAGAAAGAGTATTTTTGAAATATCGAGGGATGAAGGAAATCCTGTTATTTTTGTTTATTCGGATTATTGCACATAATGTGAGGAAATATGTATGAGAATTCAATAAAGATTTTAATTATCATATACTGATTTTGAATGAGATCACAATTTTGAAGTGAAGTCAACTCCAATTTCAAATTATGTAATGTCGATTGGTCTCAATTTCCATCAATTTAAACAACTTTTAACTTACTCTGTCTTCAGCAGGTCGTGAGCTATTTGAGGAACCGAACTGTTAGCGACGAGCACCTTGAACTTAGCAGCCATTGTTGTCAACAGTACACGTTGAAGCCTGTGGAATAATAAAATTGAATTGTTTTCGAGGTCACGTTTTATTTGATTCACATACTATTTATGTTTACAGAATATTTTGTTTGTTACTGAAGAAAATCATAGATAATCCCACATTAGATAAGATTCAGTTGGTGAATTATCACTAGATATTAGGTCTTCCAAAGATTATCATGTGAGAATTTTGCGGTATTCTATCAGAGTTCCTTATCTTGGTCAATACACTTATATGATCTCTACTGATAGAATGGTATAGTTTATTTCGATGATATGTTGCCTTGATTGCAATAAGCGAGAGAGATTTTTTATCATGAGTGGATAGAATTTGTTTGGGATAGAGTTCTCTTAGCAATTCAACTGAAACAATATTCTGAAACGAGTTCCTATGCGAACACAACTGCAGAATGTCGAACGCATATGTGTTGAAATTGCTTTTTGCAATGAGTATTAGATAATATTTTCTCTATTTGATCATGTTTTGTCAAACACCGTTGAGATTTCTTATGATTAGTCACCCAATCTACAGCTGACTTTTGGAAAGTCGTCTCTTGGAAGTTGAAAGGAAATAGTACACCATAAACGCGCCATTTGTTTTCTGCTAGTTCTTGGTACATCAAATAAATAACCCAAATCCAAAATGGGTTTTCTTCAGAGCTTATAGATAGGAAATACCAATAAATGAAGACACTATCTTCTCGAATAAACAAATTGTTTACTTATATACAGAAAACCAAGCAATTTTGAAATATTAAGAATAATGATGATAGTCGACTGAATATCAACATACAAATATTAATCAAAGACTTTCTTATGTCAAATTGTACACCCTGTATTATCATATCTCGTTGTTCATGAGGTTTTCTAATAAATAAACCTCACCTTTTTTCTGCAATGTAGAATTAAAAAATAATGAACCGACTATTATGGGTAGTCATAATCATAGATAAACGTTCTATGACCAGTGATTCGAGACTAGCATATAAAATCTGAGGGAATAAAGTCATATTACCTATCTATCAATTTTTACTCATCAATAATGAATATATATATATATATATTTTATCGGTTTAAAACGTGCGACGACGTTGTCCGATGCCTAGATTCCATCGTTTGCGATCCTCCCATTGTCCTATTTGCAAGTTTCGTTCGCTCATTGCTTTTCGTATTCCTTCCATCCAGTTCTTCCTTGGTCTTCCTCTTCGTCTTCTCATATTAGGTATCCACTCCATTATTTGTTTTGGTAGTCGTGTCTGTCCCATCCGTTGAACATGTCCATACCAGATCAGTTGTTTTCTCTCTATATCATCCATGATCGTGCCTTCTACTCCCATTTGCTTACGTACTTCTTGGTTTCTCACTCTTTGCATTCTTGATATTCTAGCCGATCTCCTCAACGCATCCATCTCTGCAGCCTCTATCCTCTTCCTATTTCTCTCTGTAAGTCTCCATGTCTCCGATCCATATGTTAATTGGCTTTTGATCATTGTATTGTAGATGTTGAACTTTCGTGATCTAGTTATGTTTTTGCTCCACAATATTCCATTCAAACAGCCAATCACTTTCCTCGCTTCTGTTACTCTTGATCTTATCTCATTATCATCTGTGCCGCTTGTGTCGAACTTCACTCCCAAATACTTGTACTCCTCGCAAGGTTGTATGCTTTCTGTACCCCCAATATCCAGTACACTCTTTTCGTCTCCAATACAAAGGTATTTAGTTTTCTCCAGGTTTATTTCTAATCCCCAACATTCATATGTTTCTTTCAGTTTACGTGTCATGTATTCTAGATCTTCTTTGTCTCCCGCGATTATAACCTGATCATCCGCAAACTGTAAGGTGTAAATGTTTGTATCATCGTTCAAGGGTATGCCCATCCCAGAACATTTTCGCTTCCATTGTATCAAAGAATATTTTATATATATTTTAAATAAAGTGGTCGATGTGGTGCATCCCTGTCGTAATCCCTTGTTGACATAAAATGGGCTTGACAATTTGTTTCCTATTTTAATTTTAGATGTTGAGCCATAATATAGATTCTTCAATGCACCAATCAAAGTCTGGTTTATATTTGTGTTCTGTAGTGTTTCCCATAGCTTACACCAAGGTATTGAGTCGTAAGCCTTGGTTAGATCTACGAATAAAATATGCGTTGCTAGGTTAACTGAACTCCTTTTTTCAATGATCTGTTTCATACAGAACACATTGTCCGTGCATGATCTTCCAGCTCTGAATCCACATTGTTCCTCCTCTTCGTCAATTTCTTTTTGTATTAGGGCTTTCAAAACCTTTCCGTATAGTCTGCTGAGCGTACTTGTAACTGAGATGCCTCTGTAGTTCGAGCATACGTCTTTTCTCCTTTTTATGAATTGAAGATATATAAGCCTGTTTCCAAGCATCCGGAACATCCTCTCCGTTTATGTATCGGCTGAATATTGTAGTGAGCAGGTGTATTGAGTAAAGTTGGGTGAACTAAGTATTCAATAATGAATACTTAGTTTAATTTAACTCGCAACAAAAAAACACTCAATTGAATTATTTTTTTAAATATCGTAGAACAAGTCGCTCATCTCCACCAACACGACCGATTCTTCTCAATATATTTTATTTATCCCTCATGGTATTCGAGTGGCAAATACACCGAAAATTAGTGGTCACATTGATTCAATATTCAGAATATCCGTTCAAAAATCGAAACTTACTGAGAGCCTTAAAGGTAACTATTAAAAATTAGAAAAATTTATGAAGCTAGTATTTGTAGATGATGTTTAAAATTTATTTATGAGCTCTTTGTAGATTCTGAAATAGAATTTTTTGCTGTGTTTAAGAGTAAACAATATTTTCTCGAGAAATACTGTCTCTGTCGCTAAAGTAAGTAGTTTCTTCATGAATTGCCAGAACATTTTAAATTCTCCATTTTCCGCTATTATCTCGTGAATAGTATGTACTTCCAAGGTATAAAGCGATCTGAAGAAAAATAATCCAGGGGCGACAAATAAGGAGAACGAGTAGGCCATTCTATGGCACCCCTCCTTAAAATCCAACGCTCTGGAAATCTTTCATCTAAATAGTGCCTTAATATATATATAATAATGGGGAGGCACTCCATCTTGCTGAACTCTCAGTTCGGCTTCTTAATAACGGTGATCGTTCTCCAAAATATCTGTCAAGTAGGATCGACATTGTTTTCTGAAGGATCTAAGTAATTATCACCAGTGAGATTGCCATGAAAAAAGGACCCACAATATTGTTGTCATATATACCGATCAAAAATTCAGCTTTTCAGGATATTGATTGTGAATCTCTCTAAATAGCCTTGGGTTGGCATCAAACCAATATCGACAATTGTGACGATTTACAGATGCATTCAAATCAAAAGACCATCCATCAGAGTTGCAGACAATCAAAAGGAAGTTCGGATTATTACTCATCATATTACTCATTGTCTCGCAAAATTGTGATCGGCGATCAAAGTCATCTTTGTTCATTTCATTAAGCAAACTCATCTTGTATGGAAGGAACTTGTAATCTTTAAGTATCCTTCTAATAGTGATACGAGAAATCCCAGATATTTCTTCCATTTTTCTTGTATTTGAAGTACGATCATAGACGAAATGTCCTAAAACTCCTGTGTCCACATAATCATTTTGAACACGATAAACTTTTTTCAAATTAAAAACTGAGCACGTCTCTCTAAACTTTCCGACCAAGTCCAATGAAATTAGTCCTTATTTTTCCAAAGCAGCTTCTGTTCATTATTCGCAAAAAAAAGGAATTATTGCCACTCGCAGTGTGCAGTGGTGTAACTCATTTTGAAAGTCACACGCTGATATAATAATTTTTTTTTCATTTCATTTATTCATTAGCAATCAGAATACAATAAAATAATTCTATAAGCTAATCAGATGTCTGTAGAGCATGAGGCTCTGAAGTGGGTTTATAGGGTCTTCTCCAATGAAAAGACCCCTTCTGTCCTACTTAAGGTCTGCTGGCCAATTCCGTTTGAGTCTTCGGGTGGTGTGTGGTTCTATCAATGGCTGTAGAAGATCGTTTATGTGTCCGTGTAGTTTGTCGTGGTGTTTCTGGCTCTTTTCCTTTATGACGTCCATAACATAAGGTATTTTTAGATCTCCGTGCAATGTTTGATTGGTCACATACCATGGTGCATTTGCTATCATTCTTAGTATTTTCGATTGGCTTCTCTGTACTATAGATACGTTAGACTTAGAAGTACATCCCCACAGTTCAATACCATATGTCCAAATAGGCTTTATGACTGCTTTGTATATGAGAAGTTTGTTTTCCATCGACAATTTAGATTTTCTGCCTATGAGCCAATACAGCTCTTTAACTTTCAGGTCTATTTGCTTCCTTTTTTTAACCACGTGTTCCTTCCATGTTAATTTGTTATCTAAGTGAATTCCCAAATATTTTGTATTATTTGATACTGGTAACTGAATGTTATTTAACTGAACAGGAGGGCATTGTCCTTTTCGAAGCGTAAAATTGATTTGCATTGATTTTGTCTCATTGATCCTGATTTTCCATTTGTTGAGCCATTCTTGTATTTTATCAAGGTGCGTTTGTAAAATATTGGATGCTTTTTCAGGATTTTTGTCGGTTGCAAATATTGCAGCATCATCTGCGAATGTTCCGATTGTTGTGTTAGCACATGTGGGCAGGTCTGCTGTATACACCAAATATAGAAACGGACCAATAACACTCCCTTGAGGAACGCCTGATTGTATGGGATAAAGATCGGATACTTTATCGTTGACCCTTACTCTAAAGCTTCTTCCGGTAAGATAAGATTTCATCAGTAGGAAATAGTATAGCGGTAGACACTTTTTGATCTTGTATAACAGTCCTTTGTACCAGACTTTATCAAAGGCCTGACTGACATCCAAAAAGCAGATGTACAGTATTTTTTGTCTTCCAGGGCTTTGCTGATTTCACGGCTTATTCTGTGAATCTGTTGTGTGGTGGAGTGATGAGCTCTAAAGCCAAACTGGTGTTGAGGAATTATTTCTTGGTTGTTGGTATCTGACTTTATTCTCAACAGCAATAACTTTTCCAATATTTTAGACAGAATCGGCAGTAAGCTGATTGGTCGATATGAGGATACATCATTTGGATTTTTGCCTGGTTTTGGAAAGAGAATTATTTCAGCATTCTTCAGTTGATCAGGCCAATAGTTTTGTCTTAGAATAGAGTTGTATATTTACGTCATTAAAGATACTCCAATCTTTGGGAGTTCTTTGATCATTTTTGGTGTGATCTTATCCATTCCTGCTGCTTTCCTTGGATTTAAATATTTGATTTCGTTTTGGACTTCTTTCAATGTGAGTTTTTTGATGGTGGTGACATTTGATGGAGTATATAAAAGCTCCCTTTCGATTTCATCGTCTTGGAGAATATCATTGGGTGTGAATACTCTGGCTAGATGTTCAGCAAATGTTTTAGATTTTTCTTCATCCGTTCTTGCCCAATGAAGTGTTGATCCTTGCGAGTTGCGTATAGGTGCTATATGAATTTTTGGCCTTTTTGAATTTTTTATCGGTTTCCACACTGTGTTATCATATCTATTGAGCCCCATAACATAATTTTTGAAGGATTGTTCTCTGTGTTCTTTCATCTTGAATTTTAATTGGTTTGTTAGTCTGTTTAGGATAGTTTTATCTGTAGGTGAGTGTGTTTGATGCCAATTTTGTCTTGCTTTTTTCTTCTGGTTCAGGAGTCTCTTGATTGCGTCTGGAATATTGTATGCTTTGTACGTTTGTTGTGAAGTAGGTGTGGCTTTCTGCACTGCTTCTTTAAGGATATCAATAAATGATGTTAGCGCTTCATCTATCTCCCTGTTGGTTTTAAGGCTCACATTGAGTCGTATATTTTCTTCTATTATTCTTCTGTATTCGTTCCAATCTGTTTTTCTATTATGTAGTCGAGGAATTGGTTGTTTGTGGATTATGAGACTGCTTATGGTGGCTATGATAGGGGAGTGATCTGAGGATAATTCATAACTTGGTATAACACTCATATAGGAGGATGAAATGCCATTTATTATGAAGAAGTCTAATAAATCTGGGGTTTTATTAGGATCCGTTGGCCAATAGGTTGGGGTACCAGTTGATAGGATGGTATAGTTTTCTTCTTGGATGAGTTTTGCCAGTTCTCTACCTTTTGTTGTGGTAAGTCTTGAACCAAAAAGGGTGTTCTTGCTATTAAAATCGCCTCCAGCTATGAATTTTGATCCCAGAGTTTCGAAGAAATCCTTGAAATCCTGTTTTTTGTTATTATGCCTTGGAGGGCAATATACGGCAGCGATCGCTATGTCATGTGCTAGCGTTTGAACTTTGATAACTGTTGCTTGCAAGTGGTTGAATTCATACTTTGGCATTTCATAGTGTTTAATGGTGTTCTTGATTAGGATGGCTGTACCAGCATGGGCAGTATTGTCTGGGTGATTAGTCCAGTATGTTGAGTAATGTCTTAAATTGAAATATGATTTATCTGTGAAGTGTGTTTCACTGATACGTAGAATATCAAGGGAATTTTGATGGAGAAAATATTCGACTTCATTCTTATGTTGCAGAAGACCATTGGAATTCCATTCTGCTGTTCTGATGAATTTAGTGAATTTTGCTTACAAGTGTGGTTAGCATGTTCAGTACCATACTATTTTGTTGAATCAGCTAATAATAATAATAATAATTGAATAACTCAATGATTCTCATTTCCAAACAGCTTCTCCATTTCATATCAACGAAATCTGTTACTGCCGCCTTTCTTTTGCAATTTCTCGATTACTACGCGTATCCCAACCACATGTTGAAAATGCTGGAACATGAAAAAAATAAAAATTACAAAGTATATCGTGCGCTTTCGTTTAAATTGAAATAATTACTGTTAGCTGAAGCGGCTAGTGGGGTAGTGATATCGATTTCATTTTTTTGCCCGTCCGTGCGTTTTTTCATCTCAAAGCTCCAAATTCAAATATGAAAGTTATTGATGGTAAACTGAATCACTCTGTTTAATAATAAAGCGATGAAAAAAAATACACTCATGCAGGAAATTGAATTGCTTTTCCAACAAGGTACTGCTCGACCTCTTCTCCCTATTCAAAAATGAGAGCTGTTAGGGGTTGCGGCAAAAGGGGTAGTGACATGAAACTCATTTGAACACCCTTATTAGTCTCCCTCTCAACAAAATTTGACAAATTGACCACCAGGAGGTCTACTAAGCTATTTTTGTTTCCTCTTTTTTTTCTTGGGAGCTTTATACGAAGTTCATCTGCGATTGGTACTTTTTCAAACTGTCTTTTCTCAAGAGGAAATAAATGCCCTTATTCAGTTCCCCGATATTTTCTGCACAAATGTGATTGTCTCTTCCACCAACAAATGTGATAGTCTCTTTCATGTAAACTTTTTATTCTTGGACATTTTTCCAAAATTATTGCACTCTAATCAGATATGTAATGACATTTTTTATCTCACCGGAGGAACACCATATACAAATGATTAAAACTCGGTTCAGATATTAGGTTGTAATTTAGGTGAGCGTTGTTTTTGTCGAGAAATAATAAGAAATAATAATAAATCATTATTAGCGACAGCTGACAGCACTTAGAACTTGCCTATTGTAATGGTCATATTCAGTAAACAGCTGCTTAACTGTTGTCACATTTCTATGATTTTTCTGCCGAACGATACGTAGGTACGCTTATTGTGGAACAATAAGCGATATTCTAATTATTATATTTTTTCTCTGCACACTATCGATGACATATTTTTGGTTTGACAGTAGTGCAATGAATTTCAAACAACGTGGAACTGATTTCCGAGTAGCGACTTCGATTTCTTTCATCAGGATATTTATTTTATGCAGCAAAGGATAATGGCATATGATTATGAATGCATTTTCATTGAAGAAAAAAGAAGGAAAAAAAAACAAATATCTAATATTAAGATGAATACAATATAAAAAGGAAAATAAAAGGGATTTCAAGTGCCTGTATGTCGGCACACGGCTAAGTGAACTAATGAAGAGGAAACGATAGTTCTTGGGGATTATCATTTCTTTTTATTGAATAGTGTACAATATATTACACCTTTATAGAGTCTCATATCAAGAGTTAAAAATTAGGAGATAAGAAGAATACAGTCAACAAATTCTTATAATCTGTGCTACCTCCATCATTTATCTAGACTTGACATGTTTCGGCAACCGCCATTATCAAAAATCATGAATATCTGAAGAACAAAAATGAAAAACTGATATAGCTTGTTGAACGATCTATTCCATATACTACTAAACATAAACTTGACTGCAACAATTCAAACTTTTTATTTCATTTCAAGAGAAATCGATCTAACTCACAAATTGGTGCCACCAATCATAAGAGACAACAAGTTTCACCTACGACCAATGCACAAATCAGAATTTTATAGAAATAGAAGTGTCAAGTGTCTACAATACACTAAAAAAGCTTTTCTCCTTTTTTTGTTTTGATTCATAAGACAACGCAAGATATATTTTAAATTATATCAAAAGTAAATTAGTTCAGAGGAGTTAAGAGGGGAATTTAACTGTGAGTTGGTGTCTTTTCCTGATGCAGTCACAAATTTTCGGCGATTTCGATTAACGTACCTCATGGGGGAGAGAATGAAGGCGGATATGCACGAAAGTATTTCCTCTCCCTTTAAAAATTCCTTATGGGGTTGCAACCTTCTCCAGGGGTTTGCTAGTAAAAACAAGGTTGTATCGCAGATCATGTCCCTGTTATAAAAAGTCGAACTGTCTCAGTGGTTTCAGGAATTCAGATTCGTTGTTTGATTTTTTTACATGTACACAGATACATAGGGCGAGTCAAAGATACTCTATAATAAATACATATTAGGAGAGCCTATTTATTTGTTTTATTCGACAGTTCGTGCGATGCACACGAAAAACATTACCTCTGAAACAAATACAAGCATTGACGGAAATACCGCCTATCGTGGGCAATAATTCAGTCCTGTTCAATATTTTGTTTTTGTTGATTAATAATTTTTTAGAAATTAGGTTAAACCATGCATGCGAATCAGATCCAACTGGACGACAGAAATTATGGACGATCATTTCAAAAGTAAAAACATTGTGAAAAGGCTTGGTAGAAAGTCCGTTTTGACAGAACAAGAAGAAAATAATCAGAACTACTAATAAAATTTTATACTAAGAGAGTTCCTCTTAGGTGAGAAAAAATGTTTTCATCTATTGTAGGAAAAATTAATCAAGTAACAATTTCAACAACGATGAGGAAATGCCAAGCTATAGCTGGTATAAAGCATATATGTGGAGACATCCTGAACTTTCTAATAGATCTCAAGGGATAATTTGGGGAAGGCTCAGAACTAAAACGCATTAATTTTAAAAGATTATTTGAACAAACTGTCAAACATAACGGATGAACGTAAATAAATCCCCACATAAAATTTTCAATTCGGATGAAAAAAGTTGTCCACTCACACTCCAAAATTTGCAGTCTTTTTTAGCTGCAAAAGGTTCGAAACGTGCTCATCCGATTTCAAAGGAACACGCAGAAAATGGCAGACAATTCGGTCAATGGTGTAAGGGAGAAATAAAACAAGATAGCTTTAGCAATATACCTCGAGGATCTGTAGTAGAAATGTCCAGTAAAGGGAGCATGACAAAAGAAGTATTCATCGAATGATTGAGACATTTCGCTCAATTCAATCAGCAGGAGCATTATTACTGATTCTTTATTATTTGCATATAGATTTAGATATTTTTGAGTTTGCTCAAAGCTTTGATTGGTCCATTCTATTTTTGGTCCTCTGATCCAACAAATGAGTTAGAAGCATTAGATAAAGCTGTGTTTCGGTCCAAACATTCTTGGGGTAGTGAGCTACTTCAATATTAGGAGCAAAACCCTTCTGCGAACAGAAGGCTCACAATGAGTCACTTCGCCAAAGTTTTTTTGGCCTGATTGGCAAAAACCATACACAATGTCGACAATTCAAAATTTCGTTCTACAGGTATCTATCCGTTTGATCCTCTGGTTATACCTGACCATGCATACGCACAATTCTATGCTGATCACCATACGAGATGACATTCCGGACGAAGATAATCTCTCACTGAGTTCACTTATCTATATAATATAGTAAATAAAATAATTCATTATTCAGATGAAATTAATAGTAATATGGGTATAGCAACGAAGACTGATTTAGCAGAGAGTCTAGATGAAAATAATAAAAACATATTAATAAATAACACACTGATCAGGCCAAAAAATAAGGATTTTTCTAAATCTTCGAATGGTTATTCTCCATTCTGCACCATTATTCGAACATATATTTCGATCCGCTAAATTGAAGCAAGAAAAAAAAATAAAGCGTTGAAGCAATGAGGACAAAGAAATGGAAGTTGGTTATGCTCCATTTGTGATGAAGATGTCCAAAGTGATATGAGGCAATTTTCCGAATGTTTCAAGTGGGTGCACGAGAATTGTGTAGGCCTTACAGCAGAAGATTCGGAAGCATTTCAAGGCCCTGATTTTTCACCATGCTTGTAGGAATTTCTGTCTTTATGGGCGATATTTCGATGACCGTGGATAATATCGACCCTTTGAGATATTCTCAGAAATTGAAAACTATGTACGCTCAAGAGAATTGAATTTGGTTCTATAGTTTTGAATTTTAGAGATTTTGATTTTGTTTCAAGTTTTCTTTTTCATTAAGAAATATATGTTAACTGGGCGATATTACCCTTATCCACCTCGTATATATCCTTGTCATTCCATCTAGATTACTCCAAGGAATTCTTAATCATTCTGAAATCTTCTTCTCCTTTTCTGTGATTTTATAGGACAGTTATGTTCTTCATTACTGCCCGATTGTCACGGTGCGAACGACGACGTCATTCGTGATTTATTTTTGAGCGATCTGATTCCTTGACGGCACACGCGTAAAGAGGGCAAGAATCTGTATCCATAACAGTACTAACCAAAAAAATTTTAAAACACTAGTGATTTGTGAAAGACTTCAAACTCGATGAGCAGTATTCAAAATAAAAAACATTGGGTATCAACTTAGACAATATTACACATTTATGAATCAATTTGTTTAATTATTCATAACTATTAACATAAGGATTTTAAAAAGGTTTAATGCAATCTTCTAATCTAATAATAATACTACTTCATAAAATTGGAGTGAGCATAGGTTTTCCTTGAAGTGCTCTCAAAATGTTTTGAGCAGTGAGTTCCGCCATAGCCTTCGTAGTTTTCAGAGTGTTTGTTCCTAAATGTGGCATAACAACTGAAAAGGCATATTGATAAATACTAAAAAAGTTGAGAATAAACTTCGAATAACTCACTGCAATTTGGAAGATTCGAAATGCCGTCATCTTTAGTTGGTGGCTCGGGAGTCGTCACATCTAAGCCAGCAGCAAAAATCAAATTTTCTCGCAAAGCTCTCGCAAGGTCTGGTTGGTTAACGCTGCCGCCTCTGCCTATATTAACGAAAACAGCTGTCTTCTTCATTTTGGAGAAAAGTTCGTAATGGAAAAGATTCTTGGTTTCGTCGTTCAAGGGTACACAAGAAAATATGATGTCACTTTCTTTCACTAAACGTTCCAAAGAGACGAATTCAGCTCTTAGTCGTTCACCTGTGATTAAATGACAATTTTAAAAGTCAGAAAAGACAAACAAACATTCATCGTGAAAATTATTCTTCAAATTTTTCTGTTACATCCAGAGCAGACACAGGAGATCAGATTGAATGACAAACTATTATGAATTTTCATATTTCCTAGTACTGGTCCTGTGTTCTCCAAATCATTTCATGAATCATAAAACGTATTATCATCGACCACTTCCATGACTACCAACTCATTAGGGTATTTTTGAGCGCTTGAGATAACTAAGCTAGTAGAACAGCGTGCTATAGTTTTGCCCACATGTCTGTTATTTTGGAATTTCAGGCCGATAATGGTCTAAATCGATTAACTAAACTATGTATGTCCGGTCAGCCTGCCTTATAATCTCTATCGTCTATGATTCAGTATCAGCATCTGAAAATTGTTTTCTTTTATAACTGCCCGAATATCCATCAGATCAAGTTGTAACTTGAAAGATATCTGAATTAGGTTGATACAAATCAATATTTCGCAAAAATTGTAGCGCTAGAAAATTTTCAAGATATTCCAAACGAACAATTTTCAATATTCTACACCTCATAAGATATAAGACGTATTCAAACAAAAATTTGAGCATGTGTGGATGTTATTGAT
>JARTUT010000227.1:0-29057 GCA_030674115.1 Micraspis discolor
TTCGAAGGGGATAGAGGCCGTACTTGCTAAATGGTCAGTTACTACGGCGGCTTTTCGGTGAATGATGTGGATATTTCAATAAATCTTTCAATTAACATCTGAACTAATTGATCGCTTTATATTTTATTCCAGTCGTAATATTCTATCTATGCTCAAAAACAATATTGTTCTTATTTTTTGCATAGCCAAAAGTTGAAGATAAAACAGCATTCGCTTATTTGGTGAATGGGTGATTTACATTATTTACATGTGAACTTCACTGACCAATAGCTTCAAATATTCAAGTACCTGAACACCTGAAGACGTATAGCATCACTCAACTCAACTTTAGTCTTTGAGTACTACGTATAATAACTTCAACCACAAATTAATTCATTCAAAGAAATATTTTTTTTGCGTTCCTACTTTTTGGAATTCAGCTCAAATAGAGTGAAATATATGTTCAAAACTTCCAAATTGGGTTTTTATACGATTCTCATATATGCTTTCCAAGTATAGCATAATAACAGGTGAAACCGAACATTATTTTAATCAGGGCGCTGTTTTAACAAAAATACCACCAATAACATCAAAGCACATCCTACTTTATTTGCTGAGTAATTTAGTCCAGCCCAGTGGTGATGTCAGATCTGGGGCCTAATAATGTTCACGTGTATTATACTTGGTGAATTGAAATCAGGTGCATTTCCTCGGTTCACTCTGTTTATCTGGAATCGAGTTCAATTCGAGTTTAATGATCTCATTGATTAATTGAACTATTACTTTAAAACATTCATGAAAAACCTGTTTTCAGGTAATTTAGAAGCCGACACAGATACGCGAAAATCTGAAAATTGGTTGATTTTCACCAGTTTCATTGTATTTAACATTAAATATCTTGTGTTGAATGGATTGAGGTCTATGTCTAAAAATAATAATCAAAAAGATGATTTTCATTTTCAATTATTTCATTAACCAGTGGGTTTATATCGACGGAATCGCAATAGAAGGCTTTTTCTACAAAAAACATGTGGGAGATACTCAACTACTTTTGTCGAATTTCAATCATATGGTAACAGATATTTCGATGATGTTAAATTTCGCTCGAATGGTACAATCTGGAGTAATTAATGTGAGCACTGATTGCTCGATCAAATCACGGCAATGGCAACGAATGTTGACATTGACAGAATTTAGTCTAGTTGGGCTCGTTTGCACAAGTGACACTTAAAAGGATCACTCAGCTAAGTGTCGCCTAAAGTTAAGGGTCGCTTAAATTTATTTCCAGCTGTACGGCCGACACTTAACACTAACTTAAGTGAGCGACGCTTCACTTTCTCGATCTGATGATATTCCAGTTTTTCATTCTGTGCAACTTTTCCCTATTTCAATAAAACCATTTCGTTTGCAGGTCGGGATTTTTCATGTTCTGCCCATCAACAAAATTTAGATTTTATTATAAAGCTTTAAGACTTTAGTATATTGTTTTTGTTTGTTTTCAATGATAATAACAAAGTGAAGTTTATATATATATTCATAATATATTAATGTGAATAAATGTTATTTGATTTGACTGTTATCATTGAGTTTTAATAATTTTTTTCCCTTTATGTACATTTCATTGTATTATATTGTAACGGTACCATATCGAATACGGACCTGACTGGCACGCGCCGACAAAGGGATTGAAGAAGCAATAAAAGCTGGCTGGCGCGCCGATGGTTGTCCTGGAAGACGTGTCTGGTGTGCTTGCACGATGTGATTTGTTTTTGGCCGTACATTCAGTGAACATCTGGGAAATTCAAGGGATGCCTCTGAGAGGCTTTGCATTACAAATTTGAAGCTTGCGAAAAAGTGTTCAAGAAAGAATTAGAATATTTGGGGCATGTAGTATCTGAAGCTTGAACGAATGTTGATCCAGTTAATAATAATAATAATTTATTCATCCTGTAGGACATGTAGATACATGTATAGGACAAGTTCAAATCGTACGCCGCAAGACAAACACCAAGTCAGGAGCGGTCTCTGACTGTGCACTTACTATAGAAAATTTGTACTTGAATTTGCCAATATTGCAAAGCGTTTGACAAAGCTGACCCAAAGGGGGAAAATATTTCGTATGGGCTGCAGAGTATGAAGAAGTATTCACTTGATTGAAATATGTCCTAACATCTGCCTCCATGGTGTGTTACCCCCAGATGAAGAGAAAGTTCATACTGGATATGGATGCGGGTAACATGGCAATAAGCAGTATATAGTCCCAAATTAGAAATGGCAAGGAGGAAGTTATCTGATACTTCAGCAAAGTCTTGCCGAAGCCAGAACATAACTACTGTACAATAAAAAGAGAGCAGCTTGCTGCTGTCATCTTCATGATAGAGAATTTCAGAAAATTCAAAGTTGAAAGGGCTTCTTCAATTCAAGAATCCGAAAGATCAAGTGGTACGATGGATTCAGATCGTTCAGTAGTACAATTTTACGTGCATCGTACACGGAAGCCCCATAGAAAAATTGAAGCTATGACTAGAAGGCAATGTCCTATGAACTGTCGGCACTCTAGAAAGCTGGAGGACAAAAAGTGCTGCCGAACTACCAGTATAAATAATGAAAACTGACTGCCAGATCACCTGAGACGAGACCAAGAGAACGACCCAGATTTTGGGGGGAAATTGGATGGTCAGAGACCTGGATGAGAAGAATTGTGCCAGACAAATCCGAGGGTCAAATCATATTTGACACAGTGGGACTCCTAATAAAGGTGGGACTGCTCAAGAGGACCCTGGAGAACGATGATGTTAGTGGGTCCAGAAACCAGGTTTTAATCCTTTGGAGTTGAATACAAAGGTATCGCAAAATTACATGACGGGATCTCCGGCGGACAATTCAATGTCAAGAAGACATTATAAAACGTTGGATAGCGTATCTATTGAGTTAACTGCAAGGAAGTGTCAAAGACTGGTGCCGAAAATGCAGTGTGTGCTTCGGATGATACTCCGATAGGAAGTCGTGTAGCCCTAATGAAGCAGCTCAATGTTGGTAACCGAATGGAGTGCTCAGTAATAGATATAGCTGGTCCATTTCAAGAAACTGAAGATGGAAACCAGTACCTTGTAGTAGCTATACCCATCCTCTCCAAATGGGTGAAGGCTTACGCCATTCGGAACTAAGAGACCGCAACGGTTGCCTATATATTGGCCAAGCAGATGTTTTATACATTCGACATGCCAATAGTGCTCCATTCAGATCAGAAACAAAACTTTGAGAGCAGCTTGTTCAAGAACCCATGCGAATTGCTAGAAATCAAGAAAATTAGAACAACCGCCCTCTATCCATAATCGTTAGAACGTATAGGACTATGGGAAAATACTTAGCCAATGTTGTCTTAGATGACCAGAGAGATTGGGATAGGTACATGCATCTATTACCATATAGATTATCTATGCAGGGATTGATGGGGGAAACCCCAACATACATAATGTTCGGTCAAGAGATGAGACTTTCCTGCGACCTGGAGTTTGGCTGTAGGCCTGGAACTGACATAGTGGGCGAAAAATACATGAATAATCTGATGGGAAGGCGGAACTACGTTCATGAGAAGGTCCGGATAAACCTGCAAATTATAAGTGGTCGCATGAAGACTCGTTACGACACTAATGCTACGTTCCCACGAGGCGTTAATCACTACAGTGAACCACGCTTTCGTGAAATACACTTCTGTGTGAACGCATAGTCGTTAAACTTGCTTTCGTGAGGATTAGCGCACGACTCAAGCGTGGATAGATCAAACCTGTTTGATTTTCAGTCGTGTGTATCGTTCGTGAAGCCAAGATGTCGTCACAGCAACGTGGAATTATTAAGTTCAACGACAGTGAAACTACGCGTTTTTTGAAGTTATATTCGATGGAAAAGGTGTTATATGATCCAAGTTTGGAGGAATACCGTGATAGAGATTTACGAGCCGCCGCAGCTAAGACAATAAGTCATGAATTAGATAAAATCTTCTGGAAAATTGCTTTTTAGTTCCATACTAACCAAGTTTGATGACGCTCCTAACATATTTCTTCGCTGTATCCATTCTCTAACCCAAAAACGTCTTTTTTTTGTTTTCTTGTAATTGTGTCCTGTAAGCACTCCAGCTTTTTTGCTAAGATAGTAGCAAAAAATGAACTTAAAACAGCACAACTTTCAACAACTAGATCATTCATGATCGATGTTTCGATGGTGACTAAAGTCGAAACGCGAGGCGTGAACGCCACGAACCCCCCAACCGTGTGAACGTTTTATAAATTCACACTTTCGTGAGTGTCACGAACGAAAGTTGACTAGCGTGGTGAACTGTAGTGATTAACGCCTCGTGGGAACGCAGCATAAGGCTGCGGAAGGTGGACTCAAGGTCAGGGATTTGGTATGGTTGTTCAGTCCCCAGAGGAGAAGAGGGCTATCCCCAAAGCTGCAGATAGATTGGGAAGGACTATACAGAGTTGAAAAGAGAATCAACGACAAAAGAATTACAAAAAAGTTGAATTGAAAAATGAAGACAACCAATTAGGATCTAAAGTGTGATTCCAATATACTGATATAGTAACAATATGGTTTATTAACTAATCAAGTAAACCATACTGAAATATGCTCAAATTGACCACCATTGGTTTCCATATAATGATGCCATTAATTTTTGTGGTGTTTTTTCATAAAAGTGACGCCTTCAGAATTATGTGTATTATATTATAGTTATATTATAGTTGTAATTGAAATGCTCGGTATATCAGATAATATGAATATTGAATTGAAAACGAGTAACTGAGTATTTTCCAGTTGCGATACATTTTTCTTATCATATTTAGAGTAATAATATCTAAAATTGACAATTATATTATAGTCTCTTACGCTTTTTAACAATATAGGTATCAGTGATACTTTCAAGAAGTGTAAGACTATAATTGTCAATTTTAGATATTTTTGGTTTATTTATACTTTCAAGGATAGACTTGTTCAATTAAATATTTAGGGTAGATAGGTAGAAAGAACTTTTCGTCTTTCAAAAATCAATCGATAAATTTGGCATTGACTTATATGTCATATGAAAGAAGGCTCACAAATATTATCTTTTTTTTTTAGTAGAAATATTCTACAGTAAAAGATATCTTCAAAAATAATGCTTCATGTTTGAATCTATTATTTCCCGCCTACCGTTAATGGCGGCTTATAGCCTATTATCCTCACTGTCGTGTATAAACTCACTGTAATACATTGAAGTCTATAATATTCATATAGAGTTAATGCTGTAATTTGGGTCCAGAAGGAGCGCTCCCGGACGCCTTATTGGGCTACTGGAAGGCAGCTTATGATAGGAATGAAAATGTTCTCTCTCTTTCATTCATCAAGAAAACCGTGTTTCCAAGTATTAGAATGTATGTCTTGAAGATACTTCAATAGAAAGTGTAAGACCATTGTCATTCTTAGATTTTTATTAACTTATTTGCACTTTTCAAGAATGATTTGTCGAATTTAATCAATAAAAAAATCGCCTGCTTTGAAACCATTGAGTGAATTATCCGCTGGATTAAGTTTCCAAAATAACTTGCAAAAAAATTTCAAAAGGTTTGTAAAATCACAATGCAATAATGGAATTCTCCTATATGAATCACAACTCGACAACGCTGCGATCGCAATTTTGCATTTACCACTGTCATAAAAAACGACGAAGCGAGTATAAACCGTCCTACATTTGAAATTTATATTGAAATCAGCTGAATCAAGAAAAGCAAATAAAAACAACATTTTTTCTTCATCTCTCCTAAATGCTCCTATTTATCGACCCACAAATTACTGTACAACGTTGCCAATTCTTTTGTTTATGAGATTGGAAATGGAAAACGAACTTGGGTCTTGGGACAGCTGATTTGTGTTTTCATTGATGCGAACTGTCACTACCTTGGTTGAGTTTCAGTAGTTTGACGTTCGCTTTGTGTGCTTCTCATTAACAAAGCTCTATTAATTTAGAAATCATTTGAGCTAAACGAAATTCTTCGGAATATCAAGTGAATTTTCGAATTCGTATCATCCTATGATTTCACTACAAATGACGTCAAGTATCGTATAATTTGAAATCGCACAAATTAAAGAAATGGCGCAGTAGTGAATACAAAATATTATTGTGACTCGCAGTCCCAACATAGTAAGTTAAATCTTGATCTTCCCTTCTAAAATAGAATATTAAAAATATCGATTCCCATGTTCAAATATTAATTTCGAATTGTTCCATGAAATTTCCTTTGTTTCTGACTTAATATCACACCCTTTGTTTTGTCACTGTTGCATCATAAGTAAAAACATTACTCGCATTTCATTTTGCTTCTTTTTACACTGAACCAAAAACTGTTCTACATTGTTTACAGAATGAGTTGTCGAAATTTTTATAAAATTAGTTATAAACCCTAAAATTACTCTCAAATCATTCAAGGACTTCCATTCAGATGGTTGCTTAATGAAGGGACACAAAAAATTAAACTTTATTGTTTTTTACTTGCACATGTTTTCATTTCCTTGAAATTCTTCCGAATAAATATTCTAACATATTGGTTGGTTCACAATATTAATTATCTGTGCTTATCGTCAGTTCATTATTCACAAACACTCAATGAAATGAGGATTTTTTTTAATAAAGATTAAAATTTATCAGGTAATAATAAATGTGCCTAACTCTTCCTACACCTTATAGATTAAGAGTATGCCATACATCTATAACAAAAGTCAAAATATTCATGCATTATCATCTGAACAAAGGTTTTTTAAAATTATTGTTTTTTTTTCAGTAAAATCATAAATAATAATGTCTGCTGATGCACAAAAATATCACACAACGAAGACAACCAAAGATGATCCTCATGTTGTTCATCCTCAAGCTGTATCCGATCCATCGTTATTAGATAGTGTCACTGGCTTTTTAAATGAAGTAGTTTCTAATACAACAACGTTAGTGGATCAAATACAATGGATAAGATTTGAACAAGCACAATTTGAGGAATTAAGCTATTCACATGAAAATAATGATGGACCATTCTCATCTCCTCCAATTTTTTTGGTTGTGGGATACTCTAAAGGAGCTCAGGTGAGTAGTGATAATATTTATAAAACATCACTAATTATTAGATATAATGAATAATTGCTTCAATTGAAATTTATATGATTTCATTGTGTATTCTATTCTGTTGAATCATTGCAACCTATTATATATATATTTCCTCTATATTTTTGCTTATTTGCCGGTGGTTGAACAACAAACTGTCATTTCTCCTAAATGTCTGAAATATTCAAATATTAGGCTAAATAAAAGAGATCACAGATTAGATGGAAAATCCATGATTAATTGTGTGGATGTTTCACTGGTCTACTCAATATAGAACTTTCAAAGCAGTAAATGCAGCTGTTTCAACATTTTCAAGTTATATTCACTATCCAAGTATCTCAGGTACTTTTGATATCATAAAAAATATGTTCAATAGGTTGGCAGTTATGAATAATAATAAATGGAAGAGGAGATTACCATTCACTTGCCTTTAAATTGAACAGCCTAGTTCTTTAACAGTAGTATTATGTTATTTGTAGAATTATTATTTGGGCAATATCTCTTAGCATCTCCTATTGTTCTTGCCTCCAGCTTTTGAAAGATGCCTAATCTTCTATCAATTTTAAGGCAAAAGATTTGCTTTTAAAAAGCTGAAAATATTTGAACATTTTTCAATTTTCATTTAATGCCCAAAATGACAGAACTCTTGGACTAGATCAAATTTGTATTTATCTATGGTTTAAGGACTTCTTCCAGTTACTTCGAAGAACTGTTTTCCAAACTTCTAGTAACTCAATTGATGGAGCATTTATGGGAACGAAAGCAATATTCATGAATGCTGCTTTCTTAATTTTTCTTGTAGTTTTATCTCTTTTGTAGATATCTAGATCTAGATTTGAGAAAGCTTCTAATGTTCCTTTATTCATACTTCCAAGGGGCGCTTTGTTTCTTGGATATAACATCTTTCGAATTAACATGGTATCTTATGTATACAATTCTTTGATTTTCATTATCAGCTTTGACTTTTAGACTAATAGTTCTATGGTCTTTACATTTGGTTGCTCTATTTTTAATCGGAATCATTACAAATGTTGATTTCAGCCACTCTGTCGGTATAATTTTGGTCTACTAGATAGAGTTGAAAATTTTGCGTGCGTTCTTATTCCAACACTGCCTAACAGTTTTTGAAACTTAACTACTCACTTGATCATGTCCTGTTACTTATTCAGTTATGGCAAATTATTGCTTGTTCTACTTTGTCTCTAGTAATTGATGGTCCTGATGTAGCATCAGTCATATCACATCAAGATTTCTCATCATCAATAAGTTCTACAATATATTCTTTCCATTTATCATCATTTTGATCTATGCCTATTATTTTATTTCTAGTTTTTCATGTAAATTGAACAAGTCATGTTTTGCTTCATAGTTTTCAGTTTCTTTTCATTCGGTTGTGTACCACTCTGCTTTTGATACTCAAACTCTGCCTCTAATTCATAGTGTATTCTTTGTACTCATTCCTGTCTTTATTCTTCCATTTCAGTCTTTGATCTACAAGGTCTACAATGTCACCAGTCATCAGCTCTGCTCTCTACTTTTCCGCTTTCCCCTCTTGTACTTACCAATATGTCTTTGGATTAGCTCCACACTTCCTCCACTTCACACTTGCTCCGCTCCACCTTCTTCCTCTTCAACAGCTTCTATTCTTTTAAAATACTTGTTATCTTTGCTCTCCTAGTCTCATCTCTTAGTTTGGCAATATTATGTGTAACTGTTCTGTAGGACGTTTTTAAACCGAAATTTTAATTTTCTGTACTTTTGCAGACAATAGATAATTTCTATGTTCCCGATACAGATTAAATCAACTTGATTTCTAACAAATTTTTCAGGTGAATCTGCGGGAGATCTTAATTGGTTTTCTTAGCAAAATGCTGCAAGCAAATCGCCTGTATCTACCTGAGTAGCATATAGCAAATATGATTCGGTCTTACGATATAGTTCTCATTCAGTTTTCGCAATTATTTCTCTATGTATATTTATTATATTATGATAATATATATCTCCCCTCGAATAGATATAGTGTTATTATGAAAAAAGTATTCATGTAACATTTCTGTATGAATTCCTCAATATTGGATTTCCTGTTGTCTCCATATTAGCAATGAATGTTCAGAATTTGAACTTTCAGAGACTAGTAGGTTTTTTGAAGCTTGAGAAAAAGAAAGTACTTTTTGTGTTGTTTCGATACATCATCTAGTTTTAACATAAAACTGAACCTCACTTCCATAACGTTTTTGTATTCATTTCAAAGTGATGTTCATGTCGAACTACTATAAAAGGTGGAAAAAGTCATAATTATTCATAATTTTATTTGCAGATATGGTTCATTTCGGCTACTGGTCAAGCAACAGAGATTATATCTTGGAAAAATCAGAACATCAAAACACTAAGAATTTTACCATCACCTTTCATCGCAAGCGTGAGCATATACGATTTGTTCGAAAACAATAGGCCTATGGTAGCTCTTTGTGAAGCTTCGTCTCCAAATATATTGAGCTTCTTTTCACTGAAGACAGGACAAGAGGTAAAAATGATTTTAAGATGAATAATAGATTCTGTTGTATGAACACAAAATATGTTTTTTCAGGTGCGCCAGATAAATTTCCCCAACCAAGTATTGGATGTGTATTGCAACAAGTCTTCTGTGGTCGTAACGTTCATTGAAGAGATAAAGGTGTTAGATGCATTTAATTTGAATGAGAGATGTACCATAACAAGATGTTACTTGAGTCCTGGAATCCAGAGCAATCCTATTGCCTTAGGTCCCCGTTGGTTAGCGTTTGCTGATAAGACACTTTCTCAAAGCAAAAAGAGTTCTGGAGGAATGGAAACTGACGGAATTCAGGTAGATTTTCTTGATCTTTATTCAAAGACCTTTCTGCTGAGATGATGTTCATTAATTGAATTATCTCTATCCATCCCATTTAATTGAAATATACAAGAGTTAGTTATTGACCACTGCATTAATTTTAACTACAGATTCTTGATTAAGGAACACTCTTCTCCTCTACCACTTTTTATAATACTGCCTTATTGCAAAGTTTTAAGTGAATTAAGGTTTCAAATTGGTCCCTGTCACAACTCGATACCTTTTGAGATTACACAAAAAATTCAGCTTTTGCTTTATGATAGACCATAATATTGCAGAGACATACTTGTTTATGCACCCTTTTCCTATTTAAGGCTCCAAAGTGAAATATTCATAATGAAAACACATATTCATTGCTCTTGTTACATAATTTTCCATCCAAAGCACTATTTCAGCTCAAAATCATACTGAATTCTTTTGTTAGTGATTTTCCATTCGAATATTGGTGAAAATATTCAAATTTTTGAATTTTATTTATATTTTAATAGAACATTTAATAAGAAAATATCCATATCTAACATCAACTTCCGCAATATTCTAAATTCTATGACTGTTTCCAATTCTTCAGATCATCAATTCAACACACGGCAATAGTCATGTTTCTTATTTTCCATAATATCAAATATTTCTATCTGTTCGCTCTTGTATGTCTTATTTTGAACCTGTCAATTCCAAAGTGATTTAAAACTTCATATAATACAAATGTGAATGTTGTGATAATATTCAAGAAGTTTCTCAAATTTCGAAGCCCAAGTAGGTTTCCAACCGGTTCAATGAAAAGGAGTATTGCAGTATTTTGAAACCTATCTGGAAAAAATTCCTCAAACACTAGTGAAGATAGATTATGAAATTCAGAACATTTTTGATCATAATTTTGCTACAAGATTGATTTTCCTGGAAGCTGAAGCACCCAAAGATACTCCATTATGTTTGTTATGTATTCATTTCAGTGTTGAAACATGAACTGGTACATAAGATCAAAGTAATATGGATCATATGATTCTTTTAAAATCATCTTATATAAATATTTCATATGTATATTTCATGTGATTCATTTGTCTTCATTAAATTAAAGCTGTTTTGGAAGAAAAAGTTTCCTAAGTTGCAGCTTATGTTTTCAGCCATAGAATGGGATATAAATTGTAACTGCAAATTAATTTGAGATGGAATATTTAGTATTGCATATTGAAGAATTATAACTGATCAAATAACAAAGCATACTATACATACTATATGTATTCATTCGTTTTGATAATTGATTCTGTACATTCGTTTATGAAATTTGTTGGAACTTAAATCGCCTCGTAGTTAGCAGTTCACCAGTCGGATTCAGGAAAAGGAGCAATTTTGTCTTCAAATCATTCAACATCGATTAACTTGGAACGGTGTATTCTAGGAAGATAAATGTTGAATAATAAATTCTTTTAAAATGTTCATGCATACAAAAATGCTAGGATATGTTTCATAACTGCCTATTTCATAGCAAGTTTTGAATATTATGCGAGTTGGTGATACATTACTTCAAATACATTAGAGGATAGACAAGTGTGTTTAATCTAAATAGTGTGTCTCATTTATTTAAAACCTTCTGCAAAATTTGTATTCATTTGGATTGTCCATTACGAAGATATAAGCAAAATGACCATTTTTTTTATGAAATGTCAATACCCTGAAATGAGCGTTATTTCAAAAAGTGGTATAGGAAAAATTTTTTTTTTTTAAATTTGTGGGTATGGAATCTTTTTCAAAAACACGTTAAGGATGACCTTCAAGCGACGTTTATTTGTTGCTTCTTCAAAGCTCTACAAATACACACAGATTATAAAGAACATGGTTTTGTGACTATAGGAATACCTCGGAAGTGGGAAACGTCTATCGAATTTAAACTAGAGTTCATGAATTTTTTTTTTTAATGTTTTTGGTGACTACTATCAATCAATATGACAAAAAATGAACAATGCTGGAGTATAGAAACAGATTATTGTGAAATGATGAGCTTATTCCCACTTCAAGTATTTGTAATTTTGTTGGAAATGAACTACATAAATATTATTATATGAAATAAATAGGTGATGGGATATACAAAATGTCATAAATGAAGTTTAGGTGTCAAAATCCTGTTTCGGGAAAATAAATTTAGTATGTTGTGGTAGATTGTACTCAAGCCCAAACAGTCAGTTCTCAGGTTGATATTGTCGGTTAATTGGATTTGTACCATCTCCCCTATATTACGTTTAAACCAATTGGACTCCATATCTAAAACTGTTGTCTCCTCAAACTTGAAATTGTGATCTGTAGTGAAGTGATGAGAGGCTCACGCTATTTTGTTGGTCTTGATTTGATTATAGTTTTTGCAATTATTTTTATATTGACTTATTCTTTGTTTTAAATACTGTTTTGTGTGTCCTATGTATGATTTGTTGCATGAACATGGAATTTTCTAGAGTACATTGGATAAATTACTCAAAGGTTGGATCTTTCAACCTTGTGAACAGAATATTTGTATTTTTTACATTATAATAAGCCAAATGAATGTTTTGACCAAGGGCACCATTAATTGATTGGGAAAGTCCATTTATAAAGGGAAATTTGAAGTATTTCTCATTTGTTTTTTTTTTGTTTGAAAAGCATTTTCATGGAGGTGAAAGGAAAAAACAATATTCTTCAAGAAAACAATAAGCTACTAAAAAATACTATTATTCTGTTAAAAGAAAAAATTGCATTAAAAACTGATCTGAAAAAAGTGAAACAAGATATACCAAAAATGAACAGAGACAAAAACAAACAGTATTCCAATCAAATATAAACTGTTATGGAACTACTGACATCCCAACTACTAGTAGGTCATATGCGGAAAGTGAAAGTAGATCAGATATCACTAAACTTCAATCTCAGATGACACTAACTAACAGGCAAAATTTGAAGCAGAGAAAAATCACACACTGAAGGTCAATAATATACAAACTTCTAAGCAAAGAGGTACAGAAAGTTCTAAAAATTCATCAAACATTAAAAACCTTCCCCACAGATTCTCACTTGAAGCTAATACAATTAAAAACATTGACACAGATAATTAATTTAGCAAATCACCAAACAGAAATGAAAGGGAATACAACAAATGAGTATCAGAAGTTAACATAAAAGGAACACAATTTCAGAAAAACACATTCTGGAAAAGGTGGATCCGAAGGAAAAAATAATATCGAATCAATAAAGCCAATGAGTGACAAAAAAACCTGGTTGTTCATATCAGGAGTTCAAAATACAGTAATAACAGCTAACATTTAAGAATATATTTCAGACAAGAGTGGCGTCAAGTCTGATGAGATTGTGGTTAATGAACTAGAGGTTTACAAAAAAAATACTCCATACAAAAGTTTAATGATTGGAGTACCGATATGTACGAAGGAGCAAATATACAAAAGTGCATTTTGGCCTAGTGGAATCCTTTTTTTTTTTTTTCGAGATTCAACTTCTTAAGAGGCAAACGACCCTTAGCACCCAGGGTCTAAAACTCAGTTCAAAGAATCTACCAAAGGCGACGGAATAGTATACGAAAACAACTCCAAGTTATTGATATCACAGAAGGTGCAATCAATAGGAAACTCAACCAAGTCGAGGAAATGATGAATAGTTTGCCAAACACCAATATGCTTTTTATTACTGAGCACTGCAAATCGAAAGAGAACATTGGACATTACAGAATACAAAATTTTATTCTGGCCAGTGCTTTCTGCAGATTGAGCAATCAATATAGAGCTAAAGTTAAACCTATCTACAAACAAGGTGATCAAGAATAGTATAAAAACTACAGATCAATCAGTATCTCACCAGCTTTTTCCAAGGTATTTGAAATGGTTATTCGGCAACAACTATGTTTATATGCGAAGACAAATAACACGGATATATCAAAGGCAGGTCAACCAACACAGCAATATATGAATTCAAAATAGAAGTTCTACTGGCTTTGGAGGATCCAGAATTAATCATGGGACTTTTCTTGGGCCTATCAAAAGCATTCGATAGCCGAAATAATGAATATGTTTTGATGAAAATGGAGCAACTGGGAATAAGAGGCATGTCATTAAAACGTATGCACTCCTCTTTAACAAATAGAACACAAATTACATACATAAATAATGGTATAATGGAAGGTTCACCAGAACCTACCACTAAAAAACTAGGAGTACTACAAGGAAGCATTCTAGGGCCATTCATCTTTTCATCTTTATCCTAATATAATATAAACGACCTACATATATGCATAGATAATAAACAAAAAACATAAATCCAAAACTCTGCAGATGAAGCAAATGTCCTACTCAGAGCAAAAAACTTTTCTGAAATAAATACCTTAGCATAATCGATAATAAACAAAACAGAAAATTGGTTTGCCTGAAATAAATCAATTATGAATGTAAACAAAACAAGCATCATAATATTTAAAAAGACATTAAGCAGGTTACGAAACCCCAGATTATCTACAAATGCCAGATACAGAAGTAAAATTAATAAAACAACAATTTTCCTAGGACTACATATCATCGACCATTTAAACTGGATGGAACACTCTCTGGAAGGAAGTGGCAAATAAACTTTCAACAACCTGTCATTTACTTAGTCTTATTTTGCAATACCTGGATATTGAATCCCTAAAAACGATTTATAGATAGCTTTTGTATCGAAACTAAGATATGGTATCCTATTTTATGGAGCAAGCTGAAATGTTAACATCATTTTGAAAATCCAAAAGAGAGCACTGAGAATAATTATTGGCATGAATTCTAAAGATTCATGCAGGGGCAAATTTAAACAAAATGGCCTTCTAACAACAGCTATTCATATACAAGAAAGTTTGCTTTTTGTTTTCAAAAACAGCTTTTGTATCCAAAACACAGATATACTAAGACAGAAATGGGACCACAATACCAATCTGTAAAATATTTCAACCCCAGTGGAGACTCAGACCGAGAAGGACATGAAAATACATACAGTGTGGAAACCACTTATGGAATAAAATTCTTCATGACATTATTTTAGAAAATTATAAAAAATGCTGAGACACGTCAATTTTTGAATTCAGTTGTGCGTTATGTAAACATAAATTTAAATGTACAGGGTGATACACGTAAGTCTGCTATAGTCGGTGTTCTCTTTTTTAATGAAACACCCTGTATATTAGTATATTTTTGAAATCCTCTTAATGAACCGATTTCAACAAACTAAATAATGTATGGTCAATTATGAATTATACAGGGTGAAATTTTAAAATTAATAATTTATTTCACTTGAAATATTGGTACTTTTTTAAATTACCTAAATACGGATTTATCAAAAATCTAAACTAATTATTAGACGTATTTGGAAAACCTTCTGAATTAAATAAAACCTGGTACGCCAATGAATTTTATCATAAATACCTAAAAAGTGCATAGAAACGCCAATAATTAGACAAAATCGGTAAATAATGTGGATTGTTTTAATATTCTGTCGGTTGTTGATGTGTTGACAGTTTTTACTCAAAAAGTGAAATCTTTGTTAAAAACTTTTTCCTTGTCGAAATAACAATAAAATATTTAACTGAGACTCACCGAATTGAGATTTTAATGATGATCGGGTACGGGGATAACTGCAGAAGTCAAGTTGAAGTGGCAAACTTATTTAATCAGAGGTATCCCGAATTGCCTAATATTTCACAAAGCAGAGTGTCTAAAATTCATGCAGAATTCAGAGAACTTGGACATGTCAAACCATTAAAAAGAAAACCAAACTTCGTTGAAGATGATGTGAAAGTGAATATTTTGTTAAGTGTCGAAGAGAATCCAACTTCAAGTACACGTCAAATTGCCCGTGAAAATAATGTTAGTCATACAACTGTTCTAAGGTGTCTTCATAAAGAAAAACTTCATCCCTACAAATTGACTTTGGTGCAGGAGTTAACACAAGACGATCCAGATCGTAGAATGGATTTCTGCGAAAGATTGATGAATAAGCTGAACAGAAATGAGATAGCTCTTGGTACCATTCTTTTTTCTGACGAATCAACATTCACAATGAATGGGGAGGTAAACCGACAGAACTGTAGATATTGGTGAGCAGAGAATCCTAATTGGATGCGTGAAACACATACTCAGTACCCTCAAAAGGTGAACGTTTGGGCCGGTATCATAGGCGATCATATTATTTATAGATGGAAATTTGACAGCTGAAAAATATTCAAATATGCTTACAAATGAAGTTATTCCTGCGTTGGCAAACTTATATCCCAACGCAATAGATCCTAGCTTACCGAATGAAAATGTTTGGTTCCAGCAAGACGGGGCAACACCCCATTATGCTTTAATGGTAAGAACTTATTTAGAGGAAATCTTCCCCAATAAATGGATTGGACGAAGAGGTACTATTGAGTGGCCAGCTAGATCGCCAGACCTTACGCCGCTGGATTTTTTTCTATGGGGTATCTCAAGAACAAAGTATATGCAACACAACCAACTAGCATTGTAGACCTCAAAGACTGGATAAATACAGAAATACGGAATATTTCACCTCAAACTTTAAACAAAGTTAAGGAGGAGTTCTATAGGAGACTGTGCTATTGCAAACAACTAGGTGGAGAACATTTTGAGCATTTATTTTAATGTGTTAAAATCAAATACATCAGCTATTTTATGTATGTGTTTAATAATTGTAAAAATAAAAATTTCACCCTGTACAATTCATAATTGACCATACATATTTAGTTTATTGAAATCGGTTCATTAAGGGGATTTCAAAAATATACAAATATACAGGGTGTTTCATTAAAAAAAGAGAACACCGACTATAGCAGATTTACGTGAATCACCCTGTACATTTAAATTTATGTTTACATAACCCACAACTGAATTCAAAAGTTGACGTGTCTCAGCATTTTTCATAATTTTCTAAAATGATGTCATAAAGAATTTTATTCCATAAGTGGTTTCCACACTGTATATTTAAAAAAACTATATATAGGATGCTGCTAAACATGGAACACTACGATGTAAATGAGTTCTTTGGGGGTGGACCTTCAGGGTGAAATTTTCTTCAATATTTGGCACAACTACATTTTTGAATGTTTGCAATAAAGTATTGATGAAGCATAAGATTTGAAATGAAGAGTAACCGTTGGTATTAACAAGCTAGAAAAACGTCGGAATAATTTAATCACTCTAAGTGAAGGTTAAATTGATGAATAAAATAAAATTTGATAGAAAAATGTCGTTTTTCCTGCTAGGCCTGGTACCTATTGTCCGATTTATAATAATTATTATTTAAACACTATATTCATCGTGGAGATCAAATAAATGTAGGAAAGGTATATCGGGTGAATCCACAAGTAGCAGATGGAAATGAACGAAGAGGGTACTTACTGATACGTGTTTCTGCTGATTGCCTTCGTCAGGGCAAGGTAACCTTAGGAATAAGGAGATGGTAAGAAGACAAAATAGATAATAGAGGTGCAAACAGGAGCCAGCGACCATTTTATGTCTTTAACACTAGGACCTCTCATTCGGGGAAAAATCTAACGCATCGACATGAAGGAAGCATTTGCAACCTGTATAATGTAACCCTAACCTAGGATTAATAAGATTTAAACACTATATTCATCGTAGAGATAAAATATATATAGGAAAGGTATATCGGGTGAATCCACCAGTAGCAGAAGGAAATGAACGAAGATGGTACGTGCCGTTTTTGTCTTCTAACCATCTCCTTATTCCTAAGGTTACCTTTCCCAGACGAAGCTAATCAGCAGAAACACATGTCGGTAAGTACCATCTTGGTTCATTTCCTTCTGCTTCATTTGGATTCACTCGATAAACCTTTCACACATTATTATTATTAATAGTGCAATCGGGATTAAGTCTGCTCGGTTCCTGTTTCAGTGTTACCCGATTAGACTCAATTTTATGCTTTACCAATACAATGTTATGTAGGGTGTATGTGAGTCTGTGTAATACAAAATGTCTGAAATATTGTGTACTACTGAATAAGTACTGTAGCATTTGTTGTTCTGATGATTTCCTTTCACGTTCGTTAAGGTGGGATATGCCATGTGTTGGCGTTAATTAATTTTGTGTTGTTGGATGATAAATTATTAGATCAACTTCTGTTTTCTACCAAATATTAGTTCTATGTTTATTTCATCGTGAATATATTCATTTGCTGGATTATGTAGTGGATTTTTCAATTTTCTTCTGCTAGTGGTCTTTATTACAATAGTATGTTCAGCTACTTGTGTCGATTTGACTGTCCCAGTAGTTGGTTTCTATATTTTAGAAGAGGCCTTTAGATCATCTGGAATGTTTCTATATGTTGTCTTATAAAATTGTAAGTCAAATTTGTTGTGCAAGCAAATACATGAATAGGATGAATACTTCTCTACTCTAATACTTTATCTATCTACTGTTCAATTTTATTCCAGAGCTATACGGCTTCAGTCGTGACATATGCTAAATCAATAACTCAAGGAATTATGAATATGGGTGAAACTATGGCTAGCAGTTTTACTGGAAGTTCAGTTGGTACTGGAAGCCCTCAGTCTGGAGGTACGAACGATGCTTCTCAAAAGGGCATTATTACTATCGTAGATTTGGAGGTAAGTATAGAGTATGGTTTTGAATACTTACTAGTGGATTTTGCTTAGTTCAAGCCAAGATAAGAGAATATAAGGGGTCCGTGAAGTTAGCGAAAAGTTGGAAGCCTAATTCTGAAAATATGTCAAAAAGTAGATATCGACAATTCAAGTTTTCGGTGCTGACTTCACGCTCAGCACCCACATTTTCAAATAACCTCGAAATTAACGCCCGTTTGCACCGACTTTTTCTTAAGGGTCAGTTAGGCTAACGGTTCCTTAAATCACACTTAACGGCCAGTTCGTGTTGCACCGATTTTAAATGACCCTTAAATCGGCCATTAAACCAACTTTAGTTAATTGACCAACTTCCGTCCCTTAAAGCATATTTAACAAATTTAAGTAATTTTTAACCTATAAAATCAAACAACATAAACAATTCAGTAGGATGGAAGGTTTTGATGAGATCCTTGTTGAGGATTTTTTTGAGGATGATATATAGGTTCTTGAATTTATTGAGATGGGCTATCCAAGAAGAAATTTTGTAAGACCGAATTATTACGAGGAAATGTCATAAATGGACTTCTTCAAAGGTTTAGGCTGACAAAGTGTTGTTCAGAGTGAACTTATTAGGTACTTCAGTCAGTTGTGATACCTAACACTGATATTTCATAAAAATCTAATGTTAAATCCCAGTTTGAATAATTAATAATAAATAATTAACTTCCATATAAGACGAAAAACAGTTTTTGTGAATAACTCAGAAAATATCCACTTTAGGGCAAGGGTGTGATGCATACACTCACATTATCTTTTTACGTAGATTCAATATCTGCCATAAAAAAATGGGGTTCTAATTTGAAAAATTGATTTTTCACGATTTTGTCATCCCTAACTTTGACAGCGATTTTTTCACCTCCTGTATCATGAATCGCGATTTCGATTTTTAAAGTGGATACATCAATCTTACATCTTGAAAAATCCCAAAATGAAAATTTTCCATCCAAAAACCTCAGAAGTTATTCTTGTTTCAGCGGTGCTCTATTTTCGATTTTTTTCGAATTTTCCCGCTCTGAGAGAATTTTTCAACCAAAACTGAAAAATGTTACATCAAAATAACTTGAAATTTTCTAAGGAATCTATTTCTGCAATAAAAAATGGTGTTGTAATTTGAAAACGGAAGTTGACGTCATTTCCGGAAAACGGAGGTGCTCATGTCTTGAAAATATTTTAGATTTCATCAGCATCGTGAAATACTTATAAGTGCTGAATTTCATGAAAATACGTTCAGTAGTTACTCGTATAAATATGGGTGAAGTTCCTCGTGAAAGACCCTGTATAACGTCAATGTATGCCAGAGACATCTCTGTTATATGCTGAATACTCTAGATAATGCGACGTTGCCATACTTCAAATATATTAAAGGTCCCTTAGTTAAAGTTGACAGGAACTGGTTTGGTGCAAATCATTTGAATCTTAAGATACCCCTTAAGTTAAAGGCCCGTTTGTTAAGTAACGCTTAAGAAAAAGTCGGTGCAAACGGGCGTAAGAATAATAAAAATAAGTTGTTTCCGAACATGTTTGGTACTTGTGGTCTAGCATTTCTTTATGAGCACTGAGCACATTCAAAACTATTGTATATTTGTCGACCCTGTACCTATTGGAATCAACATGTGATACATTTTTGGAATCAGCTCAGCTAGAGTAATGCGGAAATGGAGACAAAATAGTTCAATTTAAAAAAAATGACGGTGATGTCATTACTCGAAAATAATTCACGCTGTATATTAGATTATTATTTTAAAATAAGGTAAATTAAAATAAAAAACGATGTGTTTCAGGATTATTTCTTAAAATGGTCTGATTAGCTAAAAATGAATTTGTTCCATACTTTACGGATACAATTTAAATGTACTATGTAATTCAAGGAAATGTCATTCAAACAGTTCTTGTAAAAATAAGTAACGTACCTATTTAAAGTACACAAAAGTTCGGAAAAACCCGTCGTTTGTATTTAATTGTAGTTTTCAATAATTGAATTGTTTCTAATAAAGTAATTAAAAGAGTTATAAATTCAAGTTTGTTTTGTTCTCCACAATAAGTTGGATTTGTAAAAAATAAATTGAAATTCATTTGTTCAATGAAGAACTTTTCGCTCTTTCATTCATGCATTTATATATTTTATGCTCGACAATATAAGTTTATTAGTGTAACTTTCTTCCTAGAACTGAAAAACAATTATAAGAAATTTAATATTGTTGAAATGATTCTGCAAAAAAAAACCGAACCCATCTTTGGTATCCAATTGTAGTTGTCAATAATTGAATTGTATTTCAATTTTGTTTTATGAGGGACAATATGAATTTTATCCTACGCAGGTATAAAGCGGCAAATAATACAAGTCGAGCATTAAGAACGCGTTGTGAGCGTTAAACAATTGACAAAACGCATTCCGGCTGTTTAACAATTACCAGAACGCGTTGCGAGCGTCTAAAAACAGCCAAAACGCGTTCTGTGCGTCCGAAGGCAGCCAGAACGCGATGTGGCCGTTTTTTCCGGCCACTGAGCGTTTTCGGTCTTCGGGCCTAACAGATGCACTAATTATGAAAAAACATCAAATATTTAGTATCTGATTAGTGAAAAATTGTGCTTCATAAAACTCTCAATATACCATTATGATTTTTGAGATGTACGCAAAAATTTTATTTGTAACAACTTGCCATCTATCCGTAGTTATTCCAATAATTCTCTCTAGTAGATCTGCGGTGTTTTCATTGCGAAACACGTGAGCGGACCTAAGCTGCAGTGTTGCCAAGCTTGATCTCCAAGAATGGAATTCATTAGCGGGCCCAAAACTATTTACGGTATATTCAGATAACTAGATCAAATTTGTACTTATCTATGATATGTGGAGGCTTCTTCAAGTCGCTTCAAAGAATTGGTTTCAAATTTCCGGCAACTCAATTGATGATTGTGCTCTAATTATTATATATTTATGTAGTTATGAATTTCCCAATCCAAGCATTAGATTGAGACTATCACCGAACTCCAGCAAACCTCCACATTTATATGGTCTACCAAAAATACATAAAATGAGTTTTCCTTCGCGACCCATTGTGAGTTCCAGAAATTGACCTTTTCAGCAATTGGCTAATTTTTTTCTGGAAATTATATCTCCTTTAAGAAATCATCCTTTGTGATTAAAAATACAAAATATCTTATAGAAATAATGAGAAACCAAGAAATCTTTGAAGGAGACATCATAGTTAGCTTCTATATTACGAATTTGTTCACCAATGTCCCAACGGATAAAAAATGGCAATATCGTAAGAAACAAAGCTGGAAAACGATCAAACACTAAGTGATAGAACCACACTTAGCGTGTTTCTTTTGGTATAAAAAATCATCTGTTGAAACTTTGGTCAAGGTCAATGTCTCAACCTGTATATATAGGATGATTCAGCAAAATAATATTCAGAGATTAGCGAATAAGAACTAAGGATTTGGTTTTCATCAGGTTTAAAAATATGAGTAAAGAATGATATTTATTCTGGAAATCCCAATTTAATAATTATTTTCAGCTGATTAAAAATAACTTGACAGGGTCGTCGATGAGTACAGATGCGTTGAAATTCCTACACATATTGACCATGTTAGTGAAAATACAATATTTTGGTCGTTTCGAATCGGCTCTTTTGGTAGTATTGTGACTTTTTGTGAATTATTTCACCTAATTATTTCTACCCAAATCCTGAACTGTTCTGATTCATTCAAATAATAAATCACCGAAATCAACCGTTTCATAGATAAATTATTATTCAAATAACTATTTTTCCCAGTTTCTCTAATCATTGAATAGAATTAATAATTTTATTGAAAGTATTTTGGTTTTTTCTATCAACAATTTTTATAATGAGTAACCAAGTTGCAACGACTAAAACAATCGATCATTTAATTTTCTTGAGTTCATCAGATGATAAAAATATTCAGTAAAATCCTGCGATTTTCAGAAAGATTTTGAGATTCGTAAGAAGACTCTAACAATGCTGGGAAAATAAAACATTATTTCATGTAATCAATATCTGAATATACCGTAAATGGTTTTCTCTATTTCAGTGTCGTAATGAGTTCATTACAGTACTAAAAACAGTGCTGTAATGAACTCATTACAGCATTGTTTTTAGTTATATTTTTCGTTTTGTGGCTGACAACACTGACATCCTATCCTTTCGAATGTCAACACGCGTCCATTGCATGTCAATTGTCAATATTAAACCATGTAGAGATTTGAAAGCACTATTCAAATTCTATAATCTCTCAATTTTCGTATCAGTCACATCAACTACGAAAATAAAATACAAAAGGCACTAGGAGGTATAATCTGAGATTTTCATTGAATTCCAATAAATTTCTCACAATTCTTGACTGAAATTGAGAAAATATCGTCTAATACTTGTTGCAGAAGGCAATTCCAACAATTTTGCATTCGTGTTGGAATAGGTGCCCATTCTGCAACTTTTAGAATATACTATTGCGTCCGCGAATAAATTCCTTGGTGACCAAGCTTGGCAACATTGCTACATAGGTCCGCTCACGTGCTTCGCAATGAAACCACTGCGAATCTACTAAGGAGAATTATTGGAATAACTGCGGATAGATGGCGAGTTGGTATCAAATAAAATTTCGTTCTTGAAGCACAAATAGTTACTAATTAGGTACTAATCAATACAGCAGAAATTTTCACCAAATTCGAATATGTTGATGGTGAGCGTAATGCCATCGCCAAGCAAAATATTCTCTAATATTTTAGAAGATTTTTCCATTGATTCCAAAAGCACTCAATAAGCACCAAATAGGCACTAAATATTGGTTTATTAATTTCAGAGGTAATTTGAAATGTTGGGGCTGAGCGTGAAGTCAGCACCAGAAACTTGAATTGTCAATATATCAGAAAGTTCCTTGAAGCAGAAATAGGCACCTATGAATCATTAAATATTTGGCAGAATTTGTGCTTCCAACTTTCCGCTAACTTCACGGACACGAAAATTAGAAGACTAATTAATTCATTATCTAATACAGGATGTCACTGCTTGATCCTGCAGGTGCCTGTTTTTATGACAATAATTTCAGAAGTACCTTGATAATGTATTGAACGGATTCGGGGATGAGTTAGCTTGTAAAAATAAGCCACAATTACCTGTAAATAATTTCTATATTAATATATTGATATAATGTTATTAATATACTAATTACCGCTGACTCTTTAGCGTAGTTAGCCCTTTGGAAAGGTCCACTTTTGCATCACCTTCAAGAGCATTTCAGCTAATTACGCGTGTTATCCTGTGATTCTTCAAGCGTGTTCAATTTGTTAAGATAAACTGACAACTTTTTGTAACCCTATAAGAAATAATCAAGAAGTGTTAAATCGTATGATCTTATGGCCAACTCACAGGGACATTTTGAGAGATGAGCTGCTAACCGCATGTCAATCAAGTAAACTCAGCCAAATACACCAAAGCGGTCATTTTCTCCGGATGGCATATGTAATTCTCGTATGGCATATGGCTGTTCTTCATTCCAGATGGTACAGTTTTGCTTTTACATATCCCCTGAGCCAAAAATGAGCCTCATCGCTGAGCACAATTTTTCGATAAAACAGCGGATTTTCATGGGAGACTTAGCAACATCCACTATTTCTAAGACTTAATTTTGACATAAATGAGTCCTTCATATCATTAATTCAATTTTCAGAATCATTTGATCGAGAACAAGGAGACTGCAAATGCGTTAGAGGTTACTATAGCTCACTTCTATGCGCATAGCGATGCCATTGTTCAACTGGAATTCGATAAGAGTGGTATGCTGTTGCTTACTGCTGATAAGAATGGTCACGACTTTCACGTTTTTCGTATACATCCTCACCCATTTGGGTCTCATTTTGCCTCTGTTCATCACCTCTACAGCCTCCATCGTGGTGATACAACGGCTACGATTCAATCCATGTGTTTTTCAGCAGATTCTAGATGGGTGGCAGTTTCCTCTTCGAGAGGAACTACTCACGTTTTTCCAATAACTCCTTACGGTGGTAACATAAATAAAAGGACACACACTATGAAGTGCGTAGTTAACAAACTCTCTAGGTATCATAGCTCTGCTGGTCTCTCGAATGAAGAACGACCCATTAGTCCAGTTGGTACAGACTGCAGTGCAGGAGCAAAATGTACCAAGACAAATCCAAGACTACCACCATTTCCAAGTCCCACATTTTTGAGTCCATTGACTCAGATTAAACCAATGACAGGAAGCCAACCTACAGGAACAATGGCACATACTAAGGCCACCATAAGTGAGTAATATTATTTCTGACATCATTTTGTGGTTACTTTCTTTGATAATTCCGATAGCAACATCCAAATTTAGTAAAGGGTGTCTCAAAATTAATTAATATAAAGAAGATGACGAGATATTGTTGATGATGGAGCTCGTGTTGAATGATTATTTGGGCTATTACCATCATTTATTGTGGATGTAATGTTTTCCGACGTTTCGATAGACATCTTCTATCTTTATAAAGGAGGAAAAAAAGAAACCTTTTGAAAAATTATCAATTTTTCAAAAGTCAATATGACAGAAGTCATGAAAGAAAATGAACAATGTTATATACTCATCTGTGATATGATGATCTTTTTTAAGTTGGATCGAACTATCGGCGTCCAAACTTCTGGCAGATCTATAGATGGAGCACTTATGGAATCTGGTGTTATTTTCATAAATGCTGCTTCTTTGATTTTTCTTCTTGCAAGTTTTTCTTCTTTGGATATTATTGATGCTTCCATCCCATTTTATACGATGATTCTCATCTACAGCATGTTGGACCAACCTGGATTTGTCGCTGTCTAGTACTCGTAGAAGCTTCTGATATTCTTTTATTTACATTCAGAGGGCGTTTAGTTTCTCCTGATGTAAGTTCTTCCGCACTCGCAAGGTAATTCCTTTGTGTCTCATTATTAGGCTTAACTTTTTGTAAGTTTAGCTCTGATAGTGTCTTGAGTTTTGAATGCAGTCGTTATGTTGTATCTATTTCCAATTCTTTCTCATTTTCTCCGACAAACCTTTTACATAAGGAATTACGGTTTTAATGGTCTGATTTATATCTGTTGGTTCAGGTTGACTTTCTTCTTGTTCGTCTAGCTTTTTCTAATATTTTTGGGTAGCCATTGCTTCTAAGAGTTTTGAGATGTTATTTATTTCTTCATTTTGGTCTTCTTCAGTGCAACAAATATTTATTGCTCTATCAAATAAAACATTTTGCTACTCCTAATTTAGTGTTTAGTTGGTGGTTTGACCTGAAATGTAGATATTGTCCTGTGTCTGCTGGCTTTTTATACACAGTGGTCTCTTGGGATTCCATTTTTGTTTATGTACGAGTACATCTAAGAATGGAAGTTGTCTGTCCTCGATTTCAATTGTGAATTTAATTGATTCCTCTTGATTGTTTAGATATTGAAGGAATCCATCTATAGTTTCTCTTCCATGTTGCCAAATAATGAAAGTATCATCTACATATCTTTTTCCACAGTTTGGGTTTAAGTACATATTTTTCTAATGCCTTCTGTTGAAAATTTCCACATATAAATCTGCTAAAATTGGTGATAGTGGTGAACCCATGGCCATTCCGAATTCTTGCTGATAAAAGATGTCTTCAATTGGAAATATGTTGTTTCAATACAAAGAGAAAGCATTTCATAATTGCATTGACGCTTAGTGTAGTTCTTTCACTAAGGGTTTGATCTTCTTCAAGCTTTTCCTAACTATGATAAGTGTTTTATCTGTCGGAATATTAGTGAACAAACTGGTGATGTCGGCTGACCATAACGCCTTTCTTCCATGATTTCTTGATCGATAACTCTTAGAAGCAATGACTACCCCAAAAAGATATTAGAAAAAGCTAAACGAACAAGAGAAAGTCAACCTGAACCAACAGATATAAATCAGACCATTAAAACCGTAATTCCTTATGTAAAAGGTTTGTCGGAGAAAATGAGAAGAATTGGAAATAGATACAACATAACGACTGCATTCAAAACTCAAGACACTATCAGAGCTAAACTTTACAAAAGTTAAGCTATAATAATGAGACACAAAGGACAAAGAACTGCAGTATATAAGGAATTACCTTGCGAGTGCGTGGAAGATCTTACATCGGAGAAACTAAACGCCCTCTGAATGTACGAATAAAAGAACATCAGAAGCTTTAGTGAGTACTAGACAGCGACAAATCCAGGTTAGTCCAACATGCTGTAGATAAGAATCATCGTATAAAATGGGATGAAGCATCAATAATATCCAAAGAAGAAAATCTTGCAAGAAGAAAATCAAAGAAGCAGCATTTATGAAAATAACACCAGATTCCATAAGTGCTCCATCTATAGATCTGCCAGAAGTTTGGACGCCGATAGTTCGATCCAACTTAAAAAGATCATCATATCACAGATGAGTATATAACATTGTTTATTTTTTCTTTCATGACTTCTGTCATATTGACTTTTTGAAAAATTGATAATTTTTCAAAAGGTTTTACTTTTCCTCCTTGATAAAGATAGAAGACGTCTATCGAAACGTCGGAAAACATTACATCCACAATAGATGATGGTAATAGCCCAAATAATCATTCAACATAATATAAAGAATTTGCCGCCATTTATGCAGTACAGTGTTGACACTCCTAAAAACAAAATAAATCGACAGTTGACAGTTTAGGGTTAGTAAAATGCAGTGTTTCGCAATATATATTTATATTTTTTGAACTTTTTATTGGCAATATTTAGTTAGCAAACAATAAAGCATATAGATCAGGGTTAGGTGACGGGTGTCATACAATTCGGCGTATGACATAAAAGCCTAGGGAAAAACCAGTAAAAAAAAAACCTTGGCTCCCCGTCTAAGTGTGAAAATACAAAAATAAGCTGAAATATATTTTAGGACTTTTTCTTCAAGAGTGGTCTTCATTGATGGAAACAAAGACTTCTTCAAGTTGCCCACATCGAATCTGGAAATAAAGAGACAAAACAGAAAAAGAACTGAATAACAAAAATACAAAATTTGAAAGAGATAAAGAAACACTTCTCAAATTCGCCTTTCTGGATTAACTCGATATTGTGAATCAAGGATTTTTTAACATAACAAGCTGAACTGCAATTTTACTAAGGATATAATCAATGAATACATAACTTTTATGGTTCCTCTTTAACGAAGATTTTTTTAGTATCCGTGATGTGTCTCTTTGAAGGAGTATTATCTTTAGTACCATAGTTTTGCTAGTTAAGAAATATAATTACTCTTGTCCTTAGAAATACCTCTATATTCAAATCTAATACACAAAATTTAATTAATCTGCAAGGAGGATTCTTGAATCGGGTCTTGCAGATAGATAGAACTTCGCGTCATATGAAATTTCTCTTTAGTAACGAGTTGTTGAAAAGTAAATCTAAAAAGTAGATTGTTAATGTGAATTGTTGCATTTGTGTCGTTGAATAGAAATGAGTTCAAGTAGAAGAAGCTGTGTACATCATCCTGATATTTTTTGCTACATATGCGGAGAATACACGTTCTTGGAAAACAGAAACTGACACTACTGAAGGTGATTTTGTAACGATGTCATCAATTTCTCATGTTTCAACCAAGACGAGTTAAATGACCTCACTAGAGATTTCAACCTGTCGAAAGAAGCTTCTGAATTACTAGCTTCCAGGTTGAAGGAAAAAATTTACTTGAAATAGGAAGAAAAAATTACATTTTATCGCACAAGGGAGAAAGATCTGCTAACTTTTTTTCTCTGAAGAACAAAATCTTGTATTTTGCCATGCTATTAGAGAACTCCTGGTAAAAATGGGTCTTCCTGAATATTTTCCGGATGATTGGCGCCTATTTATTGACAGCTCAAACCGAAATTTGAAATGTGTTCTTCTACATAATGGGAACAAATATGGCTGAATACCAATTGCCCACTCAACGAAAATGAAAGAGTAATATGACAACACAGCTTTGGTTTTGGAAAAATAAATATCATGAACATGGGTGATTTCTGTAGACTTAAAAATGGTAAACTTTCTCCTGACAGCAAAGTTTTCACACCATACATCCTCAGAGCCAGTGCCTAGATAGCAGAGACAAAACGCAATAATGGTCAGGAAAAAAAGAGGCCTAGAAGAGAAACAATGGATGTTGGGGAAAGAGCATCATCAATGATCCTTTAGTTCTGCAAAGAGAAAACTGCGTTTCCACCCGTGCACATCGAGCTGGGTCTAATGAAGCAGTTTGTAAAAGGCTCTTGATAAAAATGGATCATGCTTTTTGTATATATAGGGAAAAAATGCCCCAGCTGAGTAAGGAAAAAATTAAAGCAGGAATATTTGATGGCCTACAAATAAGACAGCTGATTGAAGACCTCTGACTTCATAAATTCAATGATTGGAGATTGA